>PYHX02000236.1:0-43813 GCA_004302925.2 Cochliomyia hominivorax | reverse complement strand
TCTGATCGAGAAGAAAAAATTATTTTTATATAAAAAAAATGTTTTTTGCTGCATTTTGTTGTTTCTTTCTAAGTTTCATAATTGAAGGCGAGTTAATCGCAGTAACAAAAATAACGACAACAATCGTATGTCTGTTAAAACACGATTTTTTACTTAACTTTGGCGTTTTAATTTACAATTTATTTCGTTTTATTTATTATAATTTTTTTGTGCTTTTCTCTCAAGTGTTGGAGGTTTTCATTTACAGCTGTTTGTTTAGTTTGATCTATTTATTTCAGGCTTCTTAGAGTATATTTTGGTGTTAATTTGTTCAATTGAGGGAAAATGTACACAAACACACACATACAGACATAAAAGCAAACAGAAAAAGCACCTGTCATTATATTGTTTTCTTGCAAATTTGTTTTGCATTTATTTTGGATTTTTTCTTGCGGATTGCGGTTTTTATTTCGCTTTTTTTACATTATTAAACTCATAATATTTAATTTTGAAAATAAATGGTTTGAATATTTGAATTTTTTGTATTATCTATGTGTATGTGGTCTTTATGGTTCTTTTCTTAAGATTGTATTAAAATTTCGCAGGCGTATGAGTAATATTGAAGCAATTAAAATATTGCTTAATATTGAACACATATTTGTTTACAAAAAAAATCGAAAGATAAATTTCAGATATTGAGGAGGGTAATTTATAGTCAGATGAAGATAAGCTTAAGTATTTTTAGATAATTGGTTAGAAAAAATTTAATTTTAATGAAAAACTAAATGAAAATGTTATCGATAACCAGCTCCATGTAATGTAAAATTATCGATTAGTAATACTTCTCAATAAAATTGTGTATCGAAAAATCTTTATGAAAAAAAAATAATTTCTTTGAAAAAAAGTCGATATCGAATTTTCGCGAAGTAAACATTATGTTTTTGACACTGATGGTTTCAAAATGAGGCTGTGGTAAATATGTATTTTATATCGACTTTCTGATGAATGCAGACTGTTTTTGGTTGAAATATTTGCTATCCGCATAACATGCGACCTTGGATGAGAGGATAGTTCTGGCAGTATCAGAATATTTGTCAACAGTCAAGGGCACTTTTGTCAATAAAAGTTCAAGGTATTAAATTCCTAGTCCTAGAAAATGTTATCGATAACAAATTTTTTATCAGAAAATTTTATCAATAACAACATTTCCATTAGAAAATGTTGTCGATAAAAAATTTTATTTCAGAAAATGTTATCGATACAAAATTTTATTTCAGAAAATATTACCAATATTCTATCAGAAAATATTATCGATAAGCAACTGTATATCAAAAGTGTTATCGATAACAAATTTTCTATCATTAAATGTTATCGATAACAATTTTTTTTATCAGAAAATGTTATCGATAACAAATTTGCTTATTAGAAAATATTATCGATAACAATATTTCCATTAGAAAATGTTATCGATAACAAATTTTATTTATCAATGAAAAAAAATATCAGAAAATGTTATCAGTAATAAATTTTCTATCAGAAAATGTTATCGATAACAAAATTTCTATCAGAAAATGTTACCGATAACAAATTTCCTATAGGAAAATGTTATCGATATCAAATTTTCTTTCAGAAAATGTTATCAATAAGAAATAAACCGATAAAAATTTGCTCAAAAAGAAATGTATCGATAGCAGAATTTTCATTTAAAATGTCATTGATTATTGACATAAAGTATTGCTAAAAAACGGCACTAAAATTGTATTATCTATAATCTGTAAGATTTCGATAACACATTTTCTACAAGAAAATGTTATCGATTGCGTATAAAATACAACACAAAGTTATCGCCATAAATTTTCTTTAACAAACATTTTTAATTTAATGATAACTCTTTATTAAACAGCAATAACATTTTTGTTTTTAAAAATATCAAAAAACAAAAGACTTAAGCTACATACTTGTTATTTAATTTTATATATTTTGAATGTTTTGTTTTATTATTTCTTATTGGATAATTGTAATCTTTAATAATTACATCTTTATAGTTTAACAAATAAAAATCTTGTTAAATAGTTTTTCTAGACTTTTTAAAAAAAATGTTCACACACTCTAATTTTTATTCCTTAAAGAGCCATTTAACTAAAACAACATTCAAATAAACTTAGACGAGGTTTAAACTAGGAATACATGCATACATACATACATTTAAACATGTTTAAGCGAATGAACAAAACTATTGATAATTTAACAAATTTTTCATTTAATTTATATTAAAGTTTTATTATTATTTTTTCTTATTGAGATTTTAAAGAGGAAAATACAATTACGATGGTTTTTTGTATTTTTTGTAAAAAAGGGGGTACTAAGATTTGTGTAGAGTGGTTTTTGGAGTACATGTGTTGGCTATTAACAATTAAATTTAGCATCATAAAACTACCGCTTATTTTATATGGCCAATCATTTGTTACCACAAACAAACGATGGTCAGGCATATGAAACCAACATTAAGACTAGAGTGGAGCACAGGAATATTAAACAAATGAAGATAGACACAAATAGCTACAACATCGTTGTTGCTGTTCACATATGGTAGCAAGAAAAATGATCACATGTAAATGTTTGTTATATGTGTGTGTGTATTTTTTTTAATACCAACAAAACACTAACGCCACAATAACAATTCAAATTCATTCATTTATACACTCGTTTGTTTGTATGTTTGTTTATTTCTTGTAGAGGATATGAGACTTTTATACATAAAAATATGAACAGCAATAGACTACAGCATTTTTGCGATTTAACCACAAATTTCTGAGCATATTTTTTTTTTTGTATTTTGTGTTCAAATATTAATTTGCAAATGTGGCAATTACAAACTGTCATGATTTCTATACCCACAATGATATTTCAGTCAAATACTTTAAACACACAAACAAATAAATAACTGAATGGATCCAAAGAAACCATAGGATTTTTATATTCGTATGAAATCTTAACGTTACAATTCATTTATATTACGCTGCACAGTGGTCACAAAATGTGGTTTTGGAAATAATTCTCCTCCATGATTTTTAATAAAATTCCATATGGCTACTCTTGAGATTTTTCCTCTGGAGCTTGTCTCCTCACTCCCAGGACTCATTAGGAACATGTTCCACTTCAAATAAATTCGAAAACATCTCAGTAATATCCATGAGAAATTTCAGTGAATAATATGCAATGATTCCCAAGTTAAAGCAATATTTCCCACTGTGCACTGTATTAGAAATTTCCTCCTAAAAGAAACCCTGGGTAGTTGGCCAGCAAACAAACAAACAAACACGAAATAAACTCCAACTGTTTAATATTATTATTAAAACTTAAAATGAGCAACTGCCGAGGAAACACCAAAACAAAATAAATTATATTTTTTCTCTCCTGTTTTCTTTTCTCCCCAAAGTTTTGTTTAACAACAATGTTGCATCATCATTGTCAGCATCAAAATCAGTCTCAACATCCCATAATAAACACCGGGAGGAGCAGACAAACTAACTAACTTTTATACTTCTAACAATTCATATCTTTTTTGTTCGAACATGATTTTATATGTTTCTGATTTAAAATGAAAGACAATGTTTGTTTTATTATTCGCCATATGTAGATAAATATCTAATGTTATTGAGTTGACAGTTAAATCGTTTTGATTGTCTCGAACAATTATACAAAATTTTTTTTATTCTCCAGAAAAAAATCATAAACACATTCGTTTGGGCTGGAAAAATAAGGACAGACGACAAGAGATATATTTACATTATGCAGGGAATTAAATAATTTTTATAAGACGACAAATATGTTGCAAGATGTTAGAGAAAAAGACAGAAATAAATTACAGGATGCAAAATATACTTAAAAAGTAAAAAAAAGATTAAAAAAAGATATTAAAACGGGTATAAAGAAGAAATGTAAATGACTTGAAAGAAGGGAACATTTAAAATATTATAATAATTAATTGGATTCTATAACTGTTTGTTATAGAAAAATTGTTATCAAAAATTTTATGCAAAAATTGTTATCGATAAAAATTTCATAGAGAAATTGTGGTTCCTAGTGAGATTTAGATAAAGAAAATGTGTTGTCGAAAAAAGATGTTTAGAGGAAATTTTTTACTGCATACAATTTTTATAAGGAAATTATTGTCGAATAAAATTTTGTTATCGGTAACTTTTATATAGAAATTTTGCTATCGAATTAATTTCTTAAAGAAAATTTGTTATGGAATAAATAATCTTTTTAAAAAGTTTGCGATTAAAGAAAAATTTTTTGGAGAAAATTTGTTATCGAATAATTTTTTAAAGAAAATTTGCTATCGAGTTAGAAAAAATTGTTATCGAACAAATTTTTTAAAGAAAACTTGTTATCAATGAATTAATTTTGTAAATAAATTATGATTAAACCAATATAAAATTCGTTATCGAATAATTTTTTAGAGAAAATTTGCTATCGAGTTAGAAAAAATTTGTTATCGAACAAATTTTTTAAAGAAAACATGTTATCAATGAATTACTTTTGTAAATAAATTGTGATTAAACCAATATAAAATTTGTTATCGAATAAATTTTCTTGGTGAAAATTTGTTATCGAATAAATTTTTAGAGAAAATTTGTTATCGAATAAATTTTTAGAGAAAATTTGTTATCGAATAAATTTTTAGAAAAAATTTGTTATCGAATAAATTTTTAGAGAAAATTTGTTATCGAATAAATTTTTAGAGAAAATTTGTTATCGAATAAATTTTTAAAGAAAATTTACTATCGAATAAATTTTTAGAGAAAATTTGCTATCGAGTTAGAAAAAATTTGTTATCGAACAAATTTCTTTTGTTCGATAACAAATTTGTTATCAAATAAATTTTCTTTGAGAAAATTTGTTTTCGAATAAATTTTTTTTTTAAGAAAATTTGTTATCGAATAAATTTATTAAAGAAAATTTGTTATCAAATAAATTTTCTTGGAGAAAATTTGTTATCGAATAAATTTTTAGAAAAAACTTATTATCGAACAAATTTCTTTAAGAAATCTTTTTATCGAATAAATTATTTTTGTAAAAAGTTGTGATTAAGCCAGAGAAAATTGATATCGAATAAATATTTTTAAAGAAAATTTGGGTTCGAAAAATTCTTTTAAAGAAAATTTTTTAACAAATAAATGTTCTTGAAGAAAATTTGTTATCGAATAAATTCTGGGAGAAAAATTGTTACAGAAAAAATTCTTTTAGAAAATTTATTATAGAATTAAAGAAATTTATTCACGAAAAAATCTTCTTGGAGAAATTTTCTTACCGAATAAGTTTTCTTCGAGTAAAAGAAAAAATATTAGTTAACTAAGCTTTTTTCTTAGAAAAGAGTTGTTAACGAATATTTTTTATAGAAATCTTCTTTTTCTTAAAAGAAAAACTATATTTTGTTAGAAAAAAATTATTGTCGAATAAATGAATGAATTTTTTATCGAAACATTTTTTATGTAAATTTTTAAGCGAATTTATTTTTTGAAGAAAAAACATGGGCTCACAACAATAAGATTTTCTTCGAAAAATTTTGCGATAAAAAACATTCTATTAGAGACAGTTAATATCAAGACCATTCAATTAAAGCCTCCTATCGAGAACAATGTCGATGACTTTCTCCTACAGAAAATTTATTATCAGTAATTGTTTTCTATAAAGGAAATTGTTATCCATAATTCATAGATTTTATATGTGTTAATTACATTATTTTAAGATAAATATTTCAGGAGAAGATCTTGATATACCAAATTCCGGACTATACTTCACCTTCATATGGGTATATGATCGTTCAGAAGTCATTAGTTTCAAAATTTTATAAATGTATTTTTATATTTAAGTTTTTTGTAAAGTATAAACTCAATTTAGAGACATTAAAAAACATTTACAAAGAGGTTAGATAGAAATGGACCTATCATGATCAGTTCAATAGTCTTTGAACCAGAACCAGAACCAGAAAAAATCATGGAATGAAAGTGTATACTTGTAGCATTATTCCAATGCTAAAACTTAATTTTTAATCAACTAAACATGCAATTTGAGAGAAATATATTTCTTGTAGAAATTCCAGAGAAGTCTGGATGCAAATTTTGAAGTTATTTTAGATACCATTCTTTAAAGAGTATAATCCCACCAATATAATAAAGAGCCTTTTATCCTTAATAGTTTAGATGAACAAAATTTACTTCTAATTAAATTCAAGCAAATACCTTTACATGCCAGATCTTTCCTTAACATCATGCCACGCCCACCATTACCAATAATTTAAAGTAATTTTTCCGACTCCACTTCAATATATTTACTATTTTATTAGATATTGAATATTTTAAAATTTATTAAACACATTTATATATTAACATTTTTCTTAAGAAATATGTTTCTTGCTTAAGTCTTTTGTTTTATCTGTATAAAATTTTCGCTTTCATAAGAAATCTCTTATTAAATTTTGCAATAATTTTACATTTCCTTTCTAATGCAACAATAAAACAAAAAAAAAAAACAAAAAAATTGAAACCCATAAATTTCAATATCCAATAATCAAACACTGACCACAAATTGCCAATTTACTATCGGTTAATAAGATCACCTTCGAGGACGTCAACATCATCACCATTTATTGCCAACACCAACATCATTATTATAGTCATGATTATTATAATCATTATTACTATAATTGTTATTACGTCTATTCTGGTTAAAATAATAAGAAAAGAAAGAAAATTTTAAATAAAAATCCCTCCAAAAAACAAGATGCTATAAAAACACAGAAAGTGTTATAAACTAAAGAAGAAGAAGTAATAAAAGTTGGCATAATGTTTATGCTGATATTTTGGGAAACAAACGAATTTTTGCACTTTATTGCCAAAATGATGAGATTGAAGTTTTTTTCGGATGAATTTCTGTTTTTTGGTGGGTTAAGTAACTTATAACACTTATGGGCAGAGGCAGAGAGAGAGAGAGACAGAGTTTCATGGTTGTTTTGTCTGGTCAAATAGTTGAGTTTGATTTGTTTTTTTTTTGTTTTCACTTGGTTAACAATTGAACAAATCGGCAGCTTTAACAAGTTCACACCACAATTTCCTGGCACGTACTTAACGAGAAATAATAAAGTCGGCAAATATTATTATTTTTATTATTTGCTTATGAACTTATTTTTTTTTCAACAATGAATAAGAAATCAAACAAAAATAAAGTAAATATTTTTTCATATAAAAAAAAATTATTTAAATTGGTCTGGGAAATAATTGAAATCTAGAAAATGGATAAAAATAAAATTTTTTGTAGGGTTTCGTTTTCTGATGAAATAAAACAAAAAATAATTGATTATTAAAACCAAAGTTTTGGAGGGGAATAAAAGTTGTTTCATATTTATAACTAAAAGTTATGAATGAGGCTCAAAATATTCTTAGTGATCACTTGGTGTACTGGAGGATCCAACACTTTGTTCATAATGTCAAGAAGAGCCAATATCTATATGAAGGCATTTTATCATAAGATCTTGCAGTAGCTTGTCGTCCAAAATTTAAATTTCCAATTGTTGCTGCAAGGCTTCAAGAAAGCTCTCAGTTGGAGTTTATTTTTTAGCTTTCTTTCAATTACTTTAATAATTTGTGCAGTTAGAAAATGATTTGTCTGTTGTTGCTGAATGTGAGACCATAAGGTCTCTACAAAGCTCGTATTTAGTGTTGACTTTTTTACAGTTTTTTAATTATTTTCCTCGCTATTGATAAGTTTTAGGGCAAAAAATCTCATATCTGTCGTTGGCTACAACAACTCCCTCTATGTGTGGTGGGGAACTTAGCTAATTTTTAGACCTTTCTATTTCCCCATCAAATGGGTGGCGAATATAATTGACCATCCATTGATATATCTTTGAATGACGTTCTCCATTTTCATCAAAAGTTTCGTCGACCAGGGGCTCTTGCAATATTTATTTAATAATTAAAAAGGAAGATGAATATCAAATCTGAGATGCATGAAATACTTGTTTTGTAGATTTTATATTCAAATCGATTATTTGGAAATTATTTCGTAACTTTTCATATGATCAGAGGTATTTTGGATGGAAATGGCACCCGGATGTGTTGATTTTTTCAAAAATTAATTCAAAATTGACACAAATCCTTATTAATCTCGTTAATAATAAAAATTAAATATATACATAATTTATCTCTTATAGCTTCAGAGATATTTAAGTCGGACTAAATTTCAAATCTATTTTTCTCCTGTCTTTTTTAAGTCTTTTTAACTCAGCGACCTTAATGTAGTATTATTTTTTAATATGCGCTAGATTTTCCATAAAATTCTAAAAATTATTGCTGAAAGACTATAAAAATATGTGAGTCCGTTGATAAGTTAGAATAATGTGAATTTGGAACTTTGAAAAAAGTCAAATTTTATAAAATTTTGAGTTAAAAAATTTATTTTGTTTTGTAGTATAAAATTTTTTATTGTTTCCTTAAGAAATCTTAACCAAAATGTATGCAAACTATGCAAATTTAAAGCAATGTTCTGTCCACAAGCCCTATTCAAATTGGTCAATTTGGTATCACCCAGTCGCACTACACATAACCTCTAAAATGTGTTTTTTTTATAAACTTACGTCCAATATTAAAATCCAAAGTCAAGGAAACTAAGTTCCTGTGTTGTTGTGGTTGAAACCAAGGACAACTTAGTAGAAAAGTAGTTATTGACTGATATCGGTAACATTTAAAACAAATGTCCGAAACTAGTCAATTATATTTGGTTAGAAAATTACTTGTTTGTCATTTAAATCCGATTTAGTAGAAAATAAATCCGATTCAGTAAAAAAAATTATATACTTTACGTACAGAAAAAAAAACATGAAGAAAAATTAACGTTGAACATAGTTGATTTGAGATTGATCATTTTCTTTCCAATTATTTTAAAATAAAATTTTTTACGTTTGTGGTGAAATAATATAGATCGTATTTAAATCTATCAATATTAATATATAAAATTATTTAATAATAAACTTTTGAAAACATATCTTAAATAGTTAAATTTCAAGAAACTGCGAAACAATGTTAAATCAACATTTTTTTAAATATGAAGTAAAATCATAACTGAAAATAAGATAAATTATTTATATTTTCATTGATTTTTTCTGTATGCATCTGCAATAATCTCTTAGACTAATGACATCTGCAACTGATGCTGATGTGCGAAAAAGGTTTAGAACGATATCTGAAACAATTTCGAAAATTACAATCCAAATTAGATGGAATTCGTCCTAGAAGATGACTGATCTCTGTAGTAAGTTGTGGTCTTAACTTAAGAAAACTGATTCAATTGAAAAGAAGTTGTAGGCCGATATCTGAAATAACCTCTCAAATTACGACTGATCTAAGTAGCAGTTTGTCTATTCAAACCAGCAAATTCGGTTTAATATAAATAAAGTTGCAGACCGATATCTACAACACCCCTGATCTATGACTGTTATAGGGTATTTAAGATTTGACTCCACCAAATATATCCCTCTTATTTGTCTTTTTTGTATATAAATTATTAAACACTTAAAACGCATTATACTCTCATTTCACACTTAAGTATATATTTTGAATAACGCCTTCATATTTAAATTTTGACAGTTAAATACAATATTTTTTGTTTTTAATATTTTTAAAAAACAAAAAAAATCACTTTAATAAAAATAATGTTATAATTATAGTTTAAATAGAAAAAAATGCTATGAATTTTAATAACAATTTCAATTTCTATAAAAAAAAATGAATTATAAGAAATTTTTACAAAACCACGCATTTAAATGTAAAAAAAGTTAAAAACAAAATTCAGAAAAAATAACTTGTTAAAATTTCAACAATTTTTTTTAATGGCATCAGACAAAAAGCAAAAGGCAAAAAAATACTCTATTCGAGAAAAAAGACTATAAATATCTTTAAATCAACAAATAAATAAAAAATGAAATAACAAACAAAAATATTACTGCTACACATGTACAGAAAAACACTTTATTAATAACAGAATAAAGAAAAAAACAACAACTCACAAATTTGAACTCTACTCCAGTTAATGCACCAGCCAACCAAACCAACAGATAGACAGACAGACGGACTGATCAAACATTTGAAAAAATAAGTTCTCTTAGAAAAAAACTAGATCATTGTTTTAGCATGATGCAGAAAAATATGAATTTTTATTTCTTTTCTATTAAATCACATATGAATATTACCAACACACTTATAGTTTTTTATTATTAATATTTTTTCCATACGGTTCAGTTTTTTCTTTTGACTATATAGTTGTTTGGTACTTTTTTTGCTGTTTGTTTTCCTTATCTCTGCTATTGACCATGTCGGTTAAATCAATATTTAAAATCACATAAATTTTAAAATTACCAACACATACACATACGTTTCTGTTTAAATGAAATACATTTAAAAGACATAAAATAGATTTGCAGAAAAAAATATTTTCTTAAGCAAAACGAAAAGAAAATTTACTTAACTAAATTGGATTAAAATATTAAACGGAATAAATGACTGAGTCACTGCACTGAAATGAAAAAGGGTGGTAAATATAATGAAAAAGGGTGTAGAATTGAAGAAAAAGTAGGTTAAAGTAGGTTAAATATCAGCCAACGCAACCTTTAATCATTATAACGAAAATTTTCGTTAATTTTTCGTTAAGTCTTCAAAATAATTTTGTCAAAATGACTATTTGAAATCGCTAATAAAAATGAGGTTAAGTTGAATAAATATTATTCAATTTGAATAAATATTATTCAATTTGAATAAATATTATTCAATTTGAATAAATATTATTCAATTTGAATAAATATTATTCAATTTGAATAAATATTATTCAATTTGAATAAACATTATTCAATTTGAATAAACATTATTCAATTTGAATAAATATTATTCAATTTGAATAAATATTATTCAATTTGAATAAATATTATTCAATTTGAATAAATATTATTCAATTTGAATAAATATTATTCAATTTATAAATAGTAATTTAATAGTGTAGAAAACGTAATAGACAACTGAAAATAGTGCAATGTCTTGTATCTCTGATGAAAGGTTACTTACATGTTTGTTGATCAGTTGATTTTCCATTTGAATTTTCATGAATTCATCTAAAAGTTTCCTTTAATTACAACCATATTATAATCATAAGAAAATTCTGTAAAATCTCCTCAGATTTCAGTTATAATATTGTCATATTTCATTCAATATGACAAAGAAGATATACAAAATTATTTGACGAAAAAATAATTAAATAAACAAAAATTTTATTCAAATTAACTACATTTTAGTATGAAGAATTGAAAAAATTTGTGTGTTAGTTTACTTATGAAGCGTTAATGACATTTTTACTAAATATTTGTTGATATAAAATATTTTTCGTTAATAAAAAAAGTCATTCAATTTAACATCTTTTAATTAAAAAAATTGTTCATTAATTTATTTAGTTTATTTGAAGAAAATTCTTTAATATGAAGAAAAATTATATTTATTAGAATAAAATTCTGTTTATTTAAGACCTTTTTTCGTTAAAGTTCTACGAAAATTTTTCGTAAATATTATCTACGACATTTGGTTTAGTGTAAAGCAGAAAAACACTAAAAGAAATTGAAATATAAAAAAACAATAGCGACAATATTTTTTTGGAAAACATTTTTAATCAAGAATATTATTATCGACAATATCTTCTCAAACAAAATTAATTATCAATGACATTTTCACAAAAACTTGTTAAAATGTTATTGTCGATACAAAATTTATTTAATAAAATTGATTATAATTATGTTTTGAAATTGTTATCGAAACAAAAATGCTTAAAGAAATTATTATCGATAACATTTTACAAAATAAATCACGTAGTCGATAATTTTTTCTAAAAGAAACCATTTTAGGAACTTAGACACTTTTGGAAAGAGAATTTGTTATAAATAACTTGTTTTGAAATAACATTTTCATCGATAATGTTCTAAAAAAAATGAATCGATATTTTTTTATAGGAAATTTTTTATCGATAACATTTTTTTCAGAAATAATATTTCTCATACTTAATAACATATCGATTTTTGAAAACAAATTTATTTCTGAAAAAATTTCAGATTGATAAACTACTCTGAATGATCGACAGAATTGTTAAAAATTTTTGTGAAAATATTGTGATCACTCAAAATGTATTCTAGAGAATATTGCTATCACTAAACTTTTATTATAAAATTAAAAATCATTATACAGATTTAAGATCGCCATATATATCCTATATCGGGATATTTTGTTTACAAAATTTTTTCTTGTTAAAATTTTCTTATAGAAAATTATAAAACGTAAAATCGATAGCAACTTTTAACTTTTCAGATCAATAGAAGATCTATTTAAAATCGATAAAATCTTATTTAAAAAAAATTTGGAAATTTTGTTATCACTATTTTTTTATGGAAATGTTATGATCACTAGAATTTTCTTATAGAATATATGTGATCGCAAAATTTATTATCGAAAATTTTTAATCTGTAAAATATTGTTAGAAAAAAATTTCAAACAAAAGACTGTGATCGTTGAAGTCTTCAAGATAATTCTCAGATTAATAGAAGCTGTTAAACAAAATTTAAAATCGATTTGTTTTAAACATATCGATTGATGAAAATATAAAAATGTTTATTTCGATTTAATTTCGAGAAATTTTTTGTCGTTCAAATTAATTTTTAAACAAGTTTTGTGAAATTTATTTGAAAAAAGTCTCACATCAAAAAATGGATGAATTTAAGATCGATGTGAGTTTATTAGAAAAATTTTGTGATTTCTTTTTAAGATCAATGGAAAGTAATTTATGTCTTGTTCCTACAAGGAGCAAAGCTCGTTGTTAGTGTTTCTGGTTCAGCATTCTTTCAGTTTCTTGATTGTTTTGTTTTAGCTAAGTTCTGGGATTATACAGTTTCGTTTCTATTGTGGTCTAGAACAACGCCCTCTTTGTCTGATATGGTGGGGATCTTTGCTAATTTTTGTAATCACTATACAAAAATTTGAAATAGGAACATTTTCGTGTAGAAATAGGTAGATCTAAAAAAATAGATTGAATTTAAAATATTTCCGTTGTTCTTACAATAAGGTATATTATTCAGCTTTGTTTCAGTTCCTTTAATAAATTGTGGCATGAATAATTCTATGGAGGCCTAGAATAACGCTCTCTTTGTGTGATGTGCTAATCCTTGCCACCCTATACGAATTGATCCTCTTAAAAATTATTTTTTCTCTCAGTGTTTTTATCTAACAAAAAATGTTGAAATTTTTTGCTTTAAATAAAATATATTATTTGGATTTTTTCTTAATTTTGTTTTTTTTTTTTTTTCGCTGATATGGTTTTTAAAAATTATTATTATGTTTATTAGTAGAGCAAAACTCTGGACTAGACTATAAGATAGAGACGCAAACTTATATGCTAAAAAAAAATTACCAGAAAAAGGGAAGTTTAACCAAGACAAAGTTAAGGAATTAGAAGGAATAAAGAAATTTTATAGTTTTAAAGTTGCAATTTTCTTAAAAATATTTCAATTAATTTCCCAGAGGTACCCTTCCCCAATTTATTACATTTTGTTATTAAAATGTTTTGCGTTATTTATTCACCTCCTCTTCTGGCTTCAAATAGAGTTTAATTTAATATATTTGTATGACGATTTTTTTTATATTTTTAGCTTATTAAACACATTTAGCTGATTTTTGTTTTGAGGTTTTCGCTGATTTTTTTCTCCTTCAAGTTGTTTCACTTTATGTCCACCAAAAGCTTTCTTACAATTATTTGATTTACGATCTTTAATAAAAAAATAACAGGAATTAAATGTTAATATTGCGCAAACAGACAAATAAACAGACAGACAGACCAAAATATAGACAGAGAGCAACGATTTTGGCATATTATTTCTAATATAGAGAGAAAAAATATTTTGAAAAATTTTCTTAACTTCAGAAAAGCACAACTTTTGGAAAACTTAAGAAAAAATGAAAACTCAAAGATTGAATTATTTTTTTTTAAATTTTAAGTGTGCGAAAACATTTATTTTTCCTATGGGTTTCCAACACTCCATGAAATCGCAACCAAAAAACAAGTAAGAATGTAATAGTCGGTCATGCTCGACTATTTAATACACTACACTACAATTGTGGTTGTAATAAATTATGGACCGACTCTCATATAATTTTGCGCAACGATTTTTTGCTTATGTTTATCATAATTTGACCAGTTGTTATTACAATACCAACTTATATGTGAGAGTTATGCCCTTCAAAGTGATATTTGTATGAGACCTCACGTAACTTGGCATATCGGTTTATAATATTGGGTTTCACGCCTCAGCATGGTCCTATTCGTCCTACATTTTGGGACAGCAAAAAAGCTCCTTGGGAAGGTAATTGAAACGAATTTAAATACTCACTCTTTCAACATTTTCTTTGCATGGGGGACACCTCTCCTCATGATTTTATCCGCCCTTCATTCTATCCGGTAAAACAGTTACATGAAAAATTTATTGGTACCAAATTTAAAAATTCTCGGTGTATTGGTTCTTTAGATATTCGATTATCAACATTTGCTTTGTATGGAGACTACCTCTCACCCTGATCCTATCCATCCTTCATTTTGTATAGTAAAACAGTTCCCTGATAAAGTAAATGGAACCAAGTTCGAAAATTCTCACTTTTATAGTTTTTAAAATATTCGATGGTCAATATTTGCTTTGAATGAGGGCCCTAATCATATCCGTCTCTCATTTTGTCTCGTAAAAAAGTTCCTTGAAAAAATTTATGGGGCCAAATTTCGCTGTTATAATTCTTTGTATGGGGCTACCTCTCCCCCTTATTCTATCTGCCCTACATTTTGTATTGTGAAATAGTTCTTTGAAAAAGTTACTGGGGCCAAATTTGTTCTTTAGATATTCAATAATCAATATTTGCTTTGTATGGGGGGTACCTCTCCACCCCCGGTCATATTGAATATTTTTATAGCCTTTGTTCCTTTTGGGTATTTGGGGATCATTACATAATAGTCAAACGGACGGATTGAAGGACGGACATCATTAATCGATTCAGAAAGAGTTTTTGAGTCAAACGGTATACTAAAAGCTGGGTGTAACGCCAGTTTTTCTGTATGTTACAATCATCAACACAAACGCATAATACCTACGGTGGTGTAGGGTATAATCATTAAATTCAAATATTCGCACTTTAAATTATAACGTCATTCATATGTGAGCATTTTTTTTGCTTCCCCCTTCGTTAGTTGTTATAACGAATTTTAGTTTTTCAGTTTTATTTCAAATTATTTTTGAAAAAATATTGAACATTTTGTAGGTTTTTCATTCCTCGCAACTCCTTTAGCGTTGTAACAGTTGCTGCTGCTGCTGTTGTTGTTGCCTTTAGTAGCAGACTTTAGTTTAGAGTGTATTTTAATGTAAATATAGTTCCATTTGATTATGTTTAGAATTTAAATTTATATTTTGTTGGTGCATGTCAAGACATGTTTGTTTTACATTCGTTGTGTTTAACAGTTGTTGTTGTTTTATGTTTTCGCAAAATTTTATTTATATAAAAGGAATTTTCATTTAATTAATGGTTTAGGATTTGAATTTTCTGCGATCAAATAAATAAAATATAAAATTTATTTTGCAAAAATGTTAAATTATTTGGCAAATTGTTGAACAAAATGAAAATGGGAAAATTTTGAAATTGCGAAAATGTGAAAAAATTAATGCGAAGAAAATTATATCGATATTAAAATTAAATTTTATTTTAAAATTTTAATTTTGATATTTTCATCCCACAGCTTAAATCACTAAAGCTAGAAACAAGAAATTCGAACTGTGCGTTCCTTACCTCCCCCCCAATTAGATCCATTAAGAGAGGTTTTATATAAATTTGGCGGAAAAGGGCGTAAAAATAAGTAACAAAAATAACTTCATCTGTTTATATAAAAATGAATCTAAAAAAGCTAAACTGCTGGACCGATTTTGCTGAAATTTTCACAGAATGATCCGCATATACATGAAAGTAATATAGGCTTTGAAATTATTTCAATAGGACCAGGGGGTGAGATACCCCCATACAAAGCAAATATTGATTATCGAATATCTAAAGACATATAACAGCAAATTTTTAAAATTTGGTTTCAATCACTTCTTCAAGAACTTGACATAATATAGTATGGATAGGATCAGGGGAAGAGTAACCCCCATACAAAGAATATATTGGTAATCGAATATATAAATAATCACTACACCGAGAGTTTTCAAATTTGCTAGCAATAAGTTTTTCAAGTAAATGTTGTACAGGCCAGAATGGATCAAGGGGAGAGGTGGCGAATAGGATCAAGGGGAGAGGTGTCCCCCATACAAAGATAATATTGATTATTCAATATCAAAAGAACTATAACAGCCAAAGTTCTCAAATATGACCCCAAACACTTTCTCAAGAATTTGTTTAACCGATTAAAATATAGCACGGGTAGGATCTAGGGAAAGGTACTCCCTAGATCCTAGAAAGGTACTGAGGATGGCAAAATGTAGAACGGATAGCACCAGGGGGAGAGATCCTTCATACAAAACAAATAATGATTATCAAATTTCTTGAGAACTATAACAGCGAGAGTTCTCAAATTCTAAACAGTTCTAAACAGTTTTACTGGACAAAATGTAGGACGGTTAGGATCAAGGGAAGAGGTAGGTCCAATACAATGCAAATATTAAATTAAATTTTAGAACAAAGAGGACCAGAGGCATTTGGCAAAATGTTCATTGCATACATAAATTTTAATACACCATGTGATTTGTGACATATCTTTCGAGATCTTGGACTGAGGAAAATGTTTGTGCAGCAAAGTGCAACGTGGAAAAGATAGTAATTCATAAACAGGAATAAGTGTTAAGAACTCTGTACTAATAGTCTTCTTTTTAAAAAAATTAGCTGATAAGTGTTTGGTACTTTTTTGAAATTTGGTCTATTTAAAGTTCTCTTTAAAGGTTAAAAACCAACGAAACTTTTTTGCCAGCCAATAAAATTCTTATTACAATAAAATTCTTATTATTGACAAAAAAGATTATATATAAATTTGGTACTTTTTGTAAATTCGAAATTTTATGAAAAAATTTTTTTCAATTTTTTTTTATTATAATTCAAATATTTTATAAAAGAACAACAACACAATTTTAAATCTCATTGAGAGAAATAAATGTGGGTTAGAAAAAAGTACCGAATGGGTCAGAAAAAAATAGAGAATATTTAAAATTGTTGAATCAAATTTGCGAAAATAAGAAATAACTTGTAATTTTTTGCAAGAAAAATATACTTTTTAAGAATATAAAGAAGATATGAATTGTTTGGATCATATCAGCAACAAGAACATATGTTTGAATTTAAAAAATTCGGATAAAAGTTTACTTTTTCCAGGACAAAAATGCAAATTTTTAAATTTGGTACTATTTTCATTATTTACGACTAATAAATTTAATCATGAAAAAAGTTACACGATTAACAAATAACTTACTTTTTGAATTCTTTGTTATATAACCATATGGGTCAAAGTAATGTTTATATACCTAAAATTTTAGATTCATTGCCTAAAATAAATACAAATTAACCATGGTACTTTTTCAATTCTATATCTCCAAATGTATAAAAATAATTTGAGGCTACTAAGCGGTACCCTTTTCAATTTTAAAATTATTGGGGCAAAAAACTTAACTTTAGAGATACCGCTGAAATGGGCGATAATCAACAATATGGGATTTTTCAGCACTTTCAGATTTTTGTAGATACTTTTAATTATTGGTTATACTGAATTCAGATCCAAAATTAATAAAAACTAATCCAAAGGGATATTATGGTACTTTTGGATATATAATACCATATGGCATACTAACGAAGTAGCTGCTGGTTTTAGCATAAAATTAGAATTTAAGTATAAAATTAGAATTTTAGTATAAAAATAGAATTTTAGTATAAAATTATAATTTTAGTATAAAATTAGAATTTTAGTATAAAATTAGAATTTTAGTATAAAATTATAATTTTAGTATAAAATTATAATTTTAGTATAAAATTATAATTTTAGTATAAAATTATAATTTTAGTATAAAATTTAGAATTTTAGTATAAAATTAAAATTTTTTAGTAAAATTACCATTTTTATATATACTTAGAATTTTGCCACAAAATTGGGTTTAGGGGGAAGATCGGAAATAATAATCTTAGTACAAAATTAAAATTTTGACTTAAAATTTAAAATTTAGTATAAAAGTGGAAATTGTGAATAAATTTCAATTTTTAGCATTAAATTAGAATTTAAGTGTTAAATAGAAGTTTTCAAATAAAATGGGATTTTTAGCGTAAAATAATTTTTTTAGCATATCATTTTAGTACTCATTCTCGTATAAAATTAAAATTTTAGTATAAAATTAAAATTTGAGTATAAAATTAGAATTTTAGTGTAAAAATATAATTTTAGTATAAAAATAGGATTTTAGTATAAAATTAGAATTTTAGTATAAAATTAGAATTTTAGTATAAAATTAGAATTTTAGTATAAAATTAGAATTTTATATAAAATTAGAATTTTAGTATAAAATTAGAATTTTAGTATAAAATTAGAATTTTAGTATAAAATTAGAATTTTAGCATAAAATTAAAATTTTAGTATAAAATTAATTTTTTAGTATAAAATTAAAATTTTAGTATAAAATTAGAATTTTAGTATAAAATTATATTTTTAGCATCAAATTGGAATTTTGTATAAAATTTGAATATTAGTATAATATAGGAGTTCTACCATAAAATTAGAACTTTGTAAAAAATGGAAATGTTATAAAAAAAAATAATAATTTTAGTATAAAGTTATAATTTTATAATCAAATTTAATTTTAGTTTAAAACAGAAATTTTATCATTCAATTAGAACTTTAGTACATAATTTTAATTATAATAGTTTTTATAATTTAAGTATTTAATTTTTAACATAAAATCATAATTTCAGTATAAAATTAGAATTTTACTAAAAAAATAAATTTTTAGTATAAATTTTCATTTTAGTATAAAATTTAATTTATTTTAAATTTGGAATTTTAATAAAATTGGTATTTTGAGTAAAATTGGAATTTTATTATAAAATTTTTAATTTTAAAATTTTATGTAAAAAATTGCAATAAATTTTTATAAAATTAGAATTTATCATAAATCACAATTTTACTATAAATTTTGAATTTTAACATGAATTTTATATTTAGATACAAACTTAACGATAAATTGCAATATTAAGTCTCTTGCAACATTATTATGTCATCAATTCTGAGACCTTTTTACATAAATACGTTAATGCCTAAATTACTTTTATTTTGTGTTAAATATGTGATTTTACTAAAGTGCTAAATTACATAAAAACCTAAAATTTTTCCTTTAAATTTATTAAACAAAATTAAATAAAAATACATAACAACATATGTCCACAATTAATTATAAACTAATTAAAAGTTTATTAAAAAATTGTTAATGTTTTTAATATAAACAATAATTTTATTTTCGATTTTTGTTGTTCAACAAAAAAACAAAACATGGAGTCCAATTGACAGCCAACATACAACAATAACAACATTTTCCTACACTTTATTATTAAAGAGTTTATTAGAGGAAAAATGTTGTACAACAACAGTAAACATTAAAGTCATTGCAAATTCTGAAAATTATTTGTGTTGTTGTTGTTGTTTGTGGATTTTTGTTGCTGTTATTGTAATTTGATTGTTTTTAATAGCTGCACCCATATAAAAAGTTTATTTATTAAAAAATCAATACGAATCAAAGTGAAATACAGAAAAAGGCCTGTTTGTTGTATCTTGAGGAATGTATTTTTTTGTATGTTGTTGTAATTTTAAGAATTACAATTGTTGTTGTTGTTTGTTGTAAATATAACATTAAACCAATTATTTGCATTTTTTTTTGTTTGGCGTGGGTTCTTTTTGTTCTTTATATGTAATTTTCAGAGATCAGAGCGTAAAAGCCCGAGTTAATTTAGATATGAAAGAAGAAAAAAAAAAAGCTTAAGAAAAATTAGTGAATAAACAATTGTTAAAAAAAATATTAAAAAATGTATAAAAAATTGTATAAAAGATATTAAAAAGTGAGATCGAAAAATTCATAACACACGTGTTTATTTAAACCTTTCAGCCAAGTATTATTAAATTTTTTTTGATCAAGTTATCCTTGCAAAACATGTCATGTCAAAAAAATAAATTTATTTTTAATCTGATTAAAACGAGTGATTAAATTTTAAATATTTTCCACAAATGCCTTCAAAAGGTTGCCAAGCAATTGGGGTCTGATGTCGAAATGTATCCAATGTTATTAAATAGTACTGAGAGAATTTGTTCTTTGATAGAAAACCTGGTTAATGAAGAAGAGCAAAAAATAGAAAGCATTTTCAAAAGAGCTTCCAATACATCCGGCGTAAAAACAGACCGGTTAGCTCAGAGCTCGGACTATTTGGTACAAAAGTTTAACGTAATTCAGGTTTTAAAATATAAAAGACTCAGAAAGTTCTTGACAGAAGAACTGCTACAAAGTCTGTGACCAAAAACTTTCAAGTTTTCTTAAAAAAAATATTCTGGCTGCATAATGACAAACACTTTGAAAACAAAAACTCACAACACATCCGGTAGGAGAGCAGCCCAGTTAGCAAAGAGCTTTGATTATTTGATATGAAATATTAAAACTAATGTTGGTTTAAAAGTACAGAAGACTCAAAAGGGTTTCCGAAAAAGGTTCAAAATTTCATTATTTTTGATTTAAACTATAAAAATATTTCTTTTTTGTAAATTTTAATAATAAATTCTATCAAATAAAAAAATAAAACTGCAAGTTATGTGGTGTAGTTATTATTTACTCATATGTATGTTAAGCATTTTTCGATCTCACTCCTTATTGGATTTTGAAATAGGTCTTCAATATGAAATTCTTAAAAATCACTCCTTTTAATTTTCTTTATAATTCTCCACAATCGTTTTTTTTTAATTACATGTGGTCGTATTTATTTAAAAATATTTTCCATTTGTTATTATAATTTTTTATAAAAAAAAAAAATTATAAAAATTATAATTTCTATAAATATGTAAATTTAATTAATTGCAGTTTTTACGTGTTAGACAGTTATTAAGAAAATACTCTTATTTATTTATTAGTAAAACAAATTATGTTCTTTATTTTGCAAATTGGCAGCCAAGTTTTATTAAAATAATATTGATTGATTAAATCGGTAGTCAGACACTAAACTAAATGATAAAATATGAGTGTTAATTATGCAAAATAATTATTTTCAAATAAATTAATTTCAATATTAGTAAACAATGACGTCAATTCTAAATCTACTTAATGATAACAAGTTAAATTAATTTAATTTAAAAATTTAACAGAAGTCATTCTATTAGAAAGATATTGTTGTGATATGAAGAGTTATACTTTTTACATTGAAATATCTGTGTGTGGGTTGTTAAATGTGACAACTTGAATATGAAACTTTTATGTATGAAATATTGTAGTTTTAAAAGATGAAAAAAAATATATATTTATAATATTAAATAATTTTAAATAAATTTCAAACAACATGAACTAAATAAAATTAAAACATTTTTAAAATTGAAATTCAATTACAAGTAGCGTATGAGTAATATTAATTACTGATATGTAACACCCAGTTACATATGAACATCAATAATTTATACATAAAAAAACCAAGGATGAATACATTTTACATGTCCTCTACTAGTTTGTTATCCTAAGTTCAACATCTACCGATCGCATTCAAATCATTACAAGACGAAAACTTTGAACCGAAATTCTGTCAATGAGAATCCTGTGACCAAACTACAATTCTCCGATATTATCTTGACTCAATTCGGCATGTACATTAATGTTGTCCTAGAAGTACGAATTGAAATTAATAAGATCCCATAAGAACAATTTGAATATTATGTCATAATATTAAGTAGTGAGATTGAAAAATTCTTAACATACATATGCATATAAAAACGAGACAAATGAACTTACAGTTCTAATTTTTTATTTTATTGAACATATTTTTATAATAAAAAAAATAAAAAATTATATTTATAATCACAAGTCATGAAATAGTGATATTTTTTTGGAAAAACTTCCAATAACGTTTCTATCCGTCGACCACCGTTCCACATCTTTTTTGTGTTTTTCAATAATATTTTAACTGGACCCTTATATATCACTACTGGCCCCAGCTCCAAGCAGTTTGCAGGTAAAATTATTCAAAGGCTTGCTTACGATAGCGATAGGAAAATAAATATTTTTTCAAAAATAAATCAATTTTTCACAAAAAATTCAATTTTTCACAAAAAATTCAATTTTTCACAAAAAATTCAATTTTTCACAAAAAATTCAATTTTTCACAAAAAATTCAATTTTTCACAAAAAATTCAATTTTTCACAAAAAATTCAATTTTTCACAAAAAATTCAATTTTTCACTAAAAATTCAATTTTTCACTAAAAATTCAATTTTTCACTAAAAATTCAATTTTTCACTAAAAATTCAATTTTTCACTAAAAATTCAATTTTTCACTAAAAATTCAATTTTTCACTAAAAATTCAATTTTTCACTAAAAACTCAATTTTTCACTAAAAATTCAATTTTTCACTAAAAATTCAATTTTTCACTAAAAATTCAATTTTTCACTAAAAATTCAATTTTTCACTAAAAATTCAATTTTTCACTAAAAATTCAATTTTTCACTAAAAATTCAATTTTTCACTAAAAATTCAATTTTTCACTTAAAATTCAATATTTCACTAAAATTAAATTTTTCACTAAAATTCAAACTTTGGATGAAATGATGAAATTTGGTAAAATGGATTTAATTTAACTTATAACACAAATGCCCTCCCGAATTAGAAGCTCATAAGACTCACAAAAATTTCATAAATATATTAATTTTGCAAAAATTAACTTTTTTTGGAATTAAAAAACGAATCAAATTTCGAGAAGATCGATATCATAAAATAAATTGGAAAATAAAAATTTTTAAGGAAAAAATTAAAACTGTATTGAAACGAATTTCAAAATCTACTCTTCCATAGTGATCAATATTTCCCATCTCTGCATATTGCAACTTATACAATTTGTCATTTCATAAAAATACACAACACATTAAATCCATATAAACATTTCTATTTAATTTAATTGTTGACATTAAATACAAGATTTAGTGTTATAATGAAGAAGTTGATTTTAATTGAATATTAAAAATAAATTTTTATTTTTTGCTTCATTCAAAACTCATTTGTTAAGTTATAAAGCGAAAAAAACTAAATTAATTATAGTGTCTACAATAACAAATAAATAAATAAATAATAGTTATGATTGAATTATTAAAATTACAAATGGATGACAAATTTATATAAAAATTATATATTGAAATTGAAACTATTTAGA
Source organism: Cochliomyia hominivorax (assembly GCA_004302925.2). Classification (NCBI taxonomy): domain Eukaryota; kingdom Metazoa; phylum Arthropoda; class Insecta; order Diptera; family Calliphoridae; genus Cochliomyia; species Cochliomyia hominivorax. The sequence continues at coordinate 20,304 of PYHX02000236.1, read as the reverse complement.
AAAAATTTAATAAAAATTAATAAAGACATGAGGAGATTTAATAAAATAAGGCAGGGAATTATTTTTGACAAAAATGTGCAACTTAAGGAGTGAGATCGGAAAATTCTTAACAGACATGCGACTCAAATTATAGTTTTATTTTTTACATTACGACTTTAATTATCACTAGGATGAAATTTTGAACCTTTTTCAACAACTCTTCCATTAACGTGTTCTGTCACTTTGCTCTAACAGATCCATTTCCGTTTAAAATCGACGAATTTTTGGACATCTTTGTGCTCTTCAATTCTCTTTAACAAGAGCGCATTTTATCTGAACTGGCCTAAGCTACGGGTAGTTTGGAAAATTTTTCTTGGTACATATACTTCATAAATGTCCTTGTTCTACTCAAAGCCATGTTTACCATAATGACTGGATGCCAAGACAGGCCAAAAATAAGTGAGCACATTGTGAAATATAAAATATTCCTTGACGTAAATTTCGGTACTTATAGAGCCCGTTGTAAGAAATGATTGGTTTCTATTGTCGCAACAACATGTTGAATGTTTTGACTTCAATTGCCGTTCTCGTTTTTTGGCCTCTAAATTTGAATCAGTGTTCCTGTAAGGAACTTTTTGAGCCTTGTATTAATCTTAACCTGCATTAGCTTTAAGTTTTCGTACCAAATAGCACTGTTAACCGGTCTTCCTTCTACTACAGGATGTGTTGCTAGTTACTTTGAAAATGTTTTCCATTTTTGGCTTTTAGAAACATCATGCGGTCTATTTCTTCTACCGAAACTATGTTTTCCTTTAACGGAAAAGTTCTTCCAGTGATGTCTGATAACATTGGAAACAATTTGATGGCAGACCTTGGAAAGCTTGGCCATCTTTATGTAAGACAAAGTTGGGTTTTGTTAAAAATATTTAACAATTTTAGTACACACTTTTTTCTGGTCACTCATTCTAATCAGATTAGCATTATATTCATTTGCTTGACATTAAAGATAATAACTGATATGTCTATGGGTAAAAAGCTTTAATGAAAAGTGTGTGTTAATCATTTTTGGATCTCACTCCCGTATAAAATGAAAATTAGAAAAATATTTCCTTATTTGTTATAATTTTCGTGATTTAAAAAAAAGAAAATTGAATTTAATTTCATCATCCAAATAAAACTTTTCTTCAAGTCCATAAATTTCTGTCAGTGTTGAAAGTTTTTCATTTAAAAATATATTGAGTTTTGCTTAATTATATTATAAACCGATTAGCAATTTTTAAGTAAACCTTTTCGCTTCGTTTTCAAAAAGAAAAAACAAGCTTTATAAATGAAGAAAAAATAAAACGAAAAACTAATCCAGCAAGTTTGTAACTTAAGTCTTTCGTTTATTACAAACAATTTTTCGCTTTTAACTCATTTGTAAATTATTACCAAACTTTTTTTCCTTTTTGCTAATTTTTTTTTTGCCAATTCACAAAATTATTGATACTTTAATCAATAGTGAACATGTGCCTGTTGTTAACCTTTTTACTCCCCTCGTATTGAAACGCATTATGGAAAATAAACTTTTACTATGAAAAACTTGGAAAAAAAGAGTAAAAATACTATATTCGTCAATGCCGAAACTTTAATACCCTTCACCACATATGCATGTGAAGTTTTGTATATTAAATTTACGGCATATTAACTCACACATACACTCGCAACTGTATACAATATATAAAAATGTTTCTTTTCTAACACAGGAATACTTAATGAGTCATAAAATCAGTTATACTTTCGGCTATAATTTTCTTCAGCTGAACCGATTTTGAAAATACAAAAATTCATTATAATTTGTAGATTTATAATTTTATGAAAGTTGTCGCTTGGTTGCCTCAGATATCGGACTATCATATCATATATACTTTCGGCTATAATTTTCTTCAGCTGAACCGATTTTGAAAATACAAAAATTCATTATAATTTGTAGATTTATAATTTTATGAAAGTTGTCGCTTGGTTGCCTCAGATATCGGACTATAGCTTTTAATATACTAAGCTGGTTTTAAATAGAAAACTTCTCAGGCCTATAAGAAGAACAAACAGAAGGACATCGACTTAGATTTTGATTTGGTGCAAGAGTATATATATATATGTATATATTATGGGATTTGAGATATTTCCTTATTAGCGTTACACTCGGAACGACACTTCACTACTTGTGTTGGTGTAGGGTATAAAAAATTATTTTAAATATAAAATAAGTAATTTCTTTAAACATAAAACTAAACATTTATATAATGACCAAATGCCTTTAACAACAACCACAACAACAACGATGTACAACAAATAATGTCTGGTCCAAGTTATGTATTTTTGAAATTAGAAAAAATAACTCTCCTATAAATTTATCTATTTAAAAATATAGTCAAATTTGTTTAAAAAAATAGCCAGTTTCTAACACGCAGTTACGTCTGTAGGAATTTTGTGGCCAAAAAGATGTTTAAGCGGCAGAGGAGAAAAAAAAATAAATGGAAATTTTGCTTGTTAACGTTTGTTTAAAGAGTTAAATCTGTAAAATGAAGAGTTTGAATGCACAAACAAGGTGACAATTAAAATAAATGTTAAAATATATATTTATGTTGAAGTAAAAAGAAGGAAATTGAATTTGAAATTAATAAAAAATTTGAAATGAAAATAATGAAATAATAAATTGTAATAAGTGAGAGTATTAGTAGGAACAAATTAAAATTTAAGTTGTTTTTAAGATGACATGACACACAAAAATTTCTTTAAAAAAAGAAATTATCTTCAAGATATTCACAACGATAACTTTTTCATATAAACTTGATACTCTCGTCATTAAAAAATTAATAAATTGCTCACTGAACAATAAGTTGCTCTCTCACCGCTGTCTGAGAATGACAAAGAGAAACTTTACTTTCCAAAATTTAATTTTTTAAATCGAATCTGGATAACTTGTCCACTGATAGAAAATCTTCAGGTTCAGGTGGAAGGAATGGTCTACGTGATGTTTCTATTTCGAAAAGAGCTCCAATACTTCTGTTAGAAAAGCAGTCCGGTAAGCTCAGTGCTTGGGCCTTTTGGTACGAAAAGTTAAAGCTAATTTTAAAATCATGACAGGAACGCTGCTAAAAAATACAACACGGAAATTGAAATCAAGTTCTAAAAAAAATTCTTGCAGTATAATGGATGACGACACGTATGTACTTTGCAACTTCCTGCAACTAAAATTTGAAATTTTCACTAAAATTTGAAATTTTCACTAAAATAAAATTTGAAATTTTCACTAAAATTTGAAATTTTTACAAAAAATTTGAAATTTTCACTAAAATTTGAAATTTCCACTAAAATTTGAAATTTCAACTAAAATTTGAAATTTTCACTAAAATATGAAATTTTCACTAAAATTTGAAATTTTCACTAAAATATGAAATTTTCACTAAAATTTGAAGTTTTCACTAAAATTTGAAATTATCACTAAAATTTGAAATTATCACTAAAATTTGAAATTTTCACTAAAATTTGAAATTTTCACTAAAATTTGAAATTTTCACTAAAATTTGAAATTTTCACTAAAATTTGAAATTTTCACTAAAATTTGAAATTTTCACTAAAATTTGAAATTTTCACTAAAATTTGAAATTTTCACTAAAATTTGAAATTTTCACTAAAATTTGAAATTTTCACTAAAATTTGAAATTTTCACTAAAATTTGAAATTTTCACTAAAATTTGAAATTTTTACTAAAATTTGAAATTTTCACTAAAATTTGAAATTTTCACTAAAATTTGAAATTTTCACTAATATATGAAATTTTGACTAAAATATGAAATTTTCACTAAAATTTGAAATTTCCACTAAAATTTGAAATTTTCGCTATAATTTGAAATTCACTAAAGTTTAAACATTTCACTAAACTCTGACATTTTCACATAAGTTATAAATATTTTCTTTAAATGACTTTTTAATTGTGCGAAGGAGTTCAGAAATTGCATTGCTTTTTTATTTTTCGTCTTTTATTTAAGTTTTTAATTAAAATAATTGATTTTTTTTATTTTTATTAAGCAATTTAAATTGTTTCTTTAGTTTTATTCGACATAAACATTTTATTAACATTTTTTCTCTTTATCTATTTCATTTACAGGTTAGTAATACCAATTTGGACATATTTTTCTTCAATGAATTGATTACTGCTGGAATTTATGATAGAGTTTTGCTCATTTTCGCAATGAAATACCAAACCACTTGAGTATTTTGAAATATTTTTTTTTTTGGTTATTTTGGTATTAAAGTGAGTATGAATAAATGTAACTAAAAATGGAGAAAAAGAAAGGTAAATTTGACACCTTTTTGCGGCAAGAGATTTTTATTTGATTTTTTTCAATTAAAATGAATAAAGTGAAGAGGAAATTCCTCAGTTTTTTGTTTTAACATTTTTGAAAGCAAAATATGTTTGAAAAAATTTATATTTTTCCACGTTTTAATTGAAAATTGAGATTTTCGTTAAATTTTAAAATTATCGCTTAAATTTGGAATTTTCACTAATAATTTAAATTTTCAATTAAAATTTTAATTTTTTTCTAAAAGTTTAAATTTTCACTCTAAATTTAAATGAAAAAATTAAATTTTCTTCAAAATATTGAATTCTATCTCATGATCAGCTACGAAAATGCTGTATTTCTAAGGGTTTAAAATTAGCGGAACTATTGCAATGATTCACTAGAAAGCAGAAAGCTACTTGCTAAGTATTTGAGTCATACTGTGATATTCTTTCCTTTTTCTTCTTTTTTCTGAAGTAACATCTCTGATTACCACGATTATTTTAGCGCCATGTAGTCTGTTAAAAATTATCTTAAATATCATTTAAATCTTGTTATATTCAAGAAAATCGAGAGACTGTATCAAATACTTGCACTGAAGTTATTGAAAGATGACCTTATTTCTCCAACTGTCTGTCTGGGTATCTGTCTGGGTGCCTGGCCTGACAAATGAAATAATTATTTAATTTCTCAAGCGTAACCACAAATCTAATTAAACATAAATTCCTCTCACCAAATGCAATTAAAACTTCAATTATTATCTTAATAAGCAAAAGACAAATATGAATATGAGAAACGTAGACATTTTTTTCCAAATAAATAATTCAACCAAAAAAGACATAAAATCAAATATCGTCTAGGAAATTTAATATAATAAAATTCACACACTTTTAAATAAGAAAAAAGAAGAAAACCTACAAAAGTTTAGAGAAAGACAGACATACGGAAGGACGGACAGACAGATATTAAAAACTGAAATAGAAAACCTAAAACCATTAATTGTTATGATGACATTTTTATTAAAAATTTCATTTCCTTCATTTCTAAGACTATAACTCTGAATATTTAGAGCATCAGAGAAAAAAAATGACTAAATTTAATAAAATGTAAATTCCCATTAAATATTTTATTAAAAAAAAAAAATAAAATACATTTTATTTTTTCTGCCTTTCACACTTCATATCATCACTTGTTAATATTTGTAAAAAAGCTCATAATTCTTTTTGAAGTTATTTTCACAAACTCTCCTCCTCATCTCTATTTTTAGTTCACAAAAAGAAGGAGAAGTTTTAGTTTAAAAATCTGTGAAGTGAATCCATATGCATACCTACACATCAAACATAAATCACAAATATAAATTCGTACTTCTATTTTCGTCTTTTTCTCTTTGCAACCAACTCTAATGTAACAAGATAAATTTTTGAAAAGTTTTCTTTATTTTTTTTTTTTTTTTTGGTTTCAAGAATTTAACACCTTTAAAAGAATCATTGAGGAGTTAATATGTTATTGAACGTCTATAACTTATGGCCATAAATTGTTTGTTCAAAAGATTGAATAAAACTTCGATTTTTTGCTGCCGCTTCTTCTTCTCAAAGTTTGAAGTTTAAAACACGATTTTTACACTTGAATGTTAGAGGAGACTGTCAAAAAGGAAAAAAAACATCTTGCAGCAGAAAAAAAGAGGAAGAAGAATAGCTGCATTATATTAGTGGCAAAAATACATTGTATAACAAGTTTTTCTGCATGAGTAAATGCTCGTGCAATATCGATCTTTTTGCTTCTTCTTCTTCTTTTGTTCACTCTTAAATATTTTTTAATGTATGTTTGTTTAGAAATCAGTGAGTGTTTGTCTTAGAAAAAATGATTAATGTCTAGATATTAGGGATGAATGTTTTTTTTAATATATTTTTCTTAGTTTTGTTGTAAACTTTAATCTACATGTAACGGGGAATATGAATAATATATATTTTATTTAAAATTATGTGATTTTTTATTAGATTTCTTTTAAGGAAATTTGAAAAATTTATATAACAAAATGTGAGGTTAATTTAGAACAAAAGAAAAAGTATTTGAATACCTGGATTAAGATTATTTTTTATATATGGATCCAGAAATAATTTTAATTATAGCACTATGGGCAGTGGAAATAATATTTTCAATTTAGGTTAAAAATTTTGACTTTTATTAAAAGAAAAAGGCTTTAATTTCAGGAATTTGTTTTTGGCTTTAAATTAGATCAGATTAAGAAGACACTTCACCATTCAAACTGAAAATAACATTTCAAATTAGGGTTAGAATTTAAAATAAGAGCTATTTTAGAAAAATGCTTAAAATTCAGGCACTTTTTTTGGATCATAATGAATTTAGAAAACATTTCGTCATATAAATGAATTAAAATAATTTTAGTTATTGCACTATGGGCTTTAGAACAATTTTCAAATTATATTAAAATATTTTTGAATTTTAAAATTAGAGTTGATTTAGATATATGCTTGTAATTCGGGAATTTCTTTGAGGATTGAAAAGAATTTGAATACACAAATTTAGAAGATAATTTTCTATAAAAATATATTCAAATAATTTTAATTATCATTTTGTGGGATCTTAAATTAATATTAAAAAAATGACATTTTAACATAAGAGTTAAAATAGGAAAATGCTTATAACTCTGAAATTCTTGTATAGATTTAAATGAATTATAATTAACACATTTAGAAAATATTTTATTATATTAATGTATTACAAAATTTTAACTATTGCACAATGGGCAATTGTTTCTAAAAATAATAAAAAAAATGTTGGAGATTATTATTTAACAAAAATTCGAGAAATGATCATAATTCCAAAATTGTTAAAATATAAAATGAGAAATATTATTATGAGAAATATTAATACCGATATTAAGGAGATTAAAGTAACTTAATTAATATGTTTTAGCTAAACAACAAATATTGCAAAAGTGTGTAAAATTTTTGAGCTCAAAAGTTTGATTTAATTTGGGGAAAAGTTCATAATTCAAGAATTTATTATTGCAATTGTTACAACCACTCTTAGGAATGTTTATACAATATAAATACTTAAAAATAATTAAAATTATTGCACTATGGGCCACAAAAATAATAATTAAGTTATTTTAGAACTTTTTTTTTATTTTAATACGAGAAGATAATTTCCAACATTTTTTCCTCAAAAATAAGTTTAAATATTGCACTATGAGTCCTCTAATAAATAAACAAAAATAAAATATTCTAGTTTTTTATACGATTTGGGCCAAGAACGATGATTTTTGCCTTTTGAAATTGGACATGTTCTGTCCAATATACTTGTATCAAATAAATTTTGTACCAGTCCAAATCCAAGTGCCAAATTTCAAGAAGATCTGCTCACTAATTACCTGAGCTCCCATACTGATTAAAGCGCATAAGACTCTCATAAAAATGGTACTTTGAGAATATTTAGTATGTTTAAGACTTTTGCAATTAGAAAATACACAAACAATTTTTTCGAAGATCATTCCATTATTTCTTATAGCTTTTAAATAACCTCCACATTCGATAATGGTATGATTCTCTCATATATGGGAGTATCATGGAAATATTATTGAATCAAATTCTACGAGGACTACATAATTTTTCATGCCTTCCTCAAGGTACAGGGAATAATGTAGTCAAATTTTTTTCGACTATTAGACGCTTAGCTGTTTCGAAATTGAGACCTGTAGTACAGTCGACTTTTCTCTATATTACATTGATAAACTACCAGCCAGGCGAACACCGGCTTCGCTATATCGAATTAGAAAGTGATCCATAATCGAAGAGTATATTTTTAGAAGGGAATAAAACTTAAAACATATCAAAAATATTTGGTTTACATATTTTCCACCTCCACTGTAAGTTTGGAATTTTGGTACCGCTTCCGTGCTTAGTCTGAAGATGACTTGAAAACCACTTAAATTAATGTCGAGGCATTATAAGGTCTATAATTTTTTTTACACTGAAAGTGTGTCCGTCGTTATTTTTGGCATTTTTCTGATCTTTTTTACAACAGAAAATTATTTATTTTTATTTTTCCAAAATTCACTAAAAATTGTTAGAAAAATTAAATCACTACAAATTTATTTATTTTGTCTTAATATTGTGACATTTATTACAATAAACTGTCTAATTAAATGTTAATATGTTAATTTCTTAAAATATTCTATGAAAAGTGACATGATTTGCATTAACAATTGTTATTACTTAAACACAAGTTTGTTGCCTAAGTCTTTTGTTTTTTATATGGCTAAAAAATTTCAAATCAAATGTTTAGCTTTCAATAATAATCTCAAATGTTTATTTTATTTCAAATGAGCATTTTTTGTGTGGTTTTATTATTTTCCAAAAAAGTTTGTTGCTTAAGTCTTTTGTTTTATAAAGATAAAGTTGGCTGCAAAATTTAAATTAAACTAAAAATTAATGTTAAAATTAATACAATTTTTTAAAAATTATGATTGATATTGAAATGTTAATATCCGCTTTTCATTTTTTATTTCTTTTTCAAACTTTATTTGATTCTTTGTTATGTTAATTTTATGAAATTAAATCAACACTTTATTTGATTACATTATTTTTTATGATTATTATGCATTTTGTTAGCTCTTTTTAGTGTTGTTGACACTTAAGCAAGAGTAGTTATTTGACAAAAATTGAATGTACTCATTCCCATAACGTCATTCACCAACAAACAACCAGTCACTCACTCGCTCAGTTAGTCACTTCCCCACATTTTCATAGTTTATAATTTATGTGCAATTTACAAACACCAGTAGCTGCCTTTGATGGTTTAGTCTTTAGAGCAGTCAGAGCAAATGTGTTTAAAGTTAGTTTAAGTGGTTTGGAGGTTTTGTTACCGTTTTTATTCTTGGTGTTTTTTCTTTTATTTTTGTAATATTTTCTTAATACATTTAAGTGCTTAAAACATAAAGGTATTATTTATGAAACAATCAAGAAGAACAAGTTTTTCAGCGTTTCTACCTCAAAGAGCTAAATGCAACTTATGAGTGTTTATGAAAGATGAAAAGATGAGAACAAAAATGTATTAATGGATAAATGTAAAACATAATACTGTCATATATTTATTAGTAACTAAATGAGTTGCATATGGAGTTTTATGGACATTTGCTACTAATATTGTTATGCAAATTTCAAGAATGAATTAAAAAAAGCCACTGAAAGTTTACTTTCGGTAAATAAAATAGAATTCAAGATATTCAATGAAAGTAAATAAGTGAAGGTAACTATTAAGAAGACAGATCGAAACGTTCTTAACACACGTTTCTTACAAAGACTTTTTACCCAAGAATTACATAATTTTTTCTATCAAAGTGTATACTACAATTATTGAAATTTTTCAATAAAACAACAATTTGGACCTTAAAAAAGTTGGGCAAACATTGTTAGTTCTGTCATTAAACTGTTTCCAATGTTATTATACATGAGAACTTATACCTTAACTTGAATTCAGATAGAAAGAAAGGTCCACATAATGTTTCCAAAGCCAAAAATACATAAAATATTTTCAAAAGAGCTCCCAGCATATTCGATAGCAAAACAGCCCGGCTAACTTTGTGCTCGGTATAATTGGTTAAAAAACCAGGGATTAAAAAGTGTAGGTCAAGAACGCTGCTAAACATTTAAAGGTCAAAACGCAAAGCAAGCAAAATTTCCCAAGAAGTTCTTGCTGTGGCAATTTACAGTTGCAACAAAAAGGTTAATCATTTGTATATTGGTCTCTATGAATATTGAAATCTACTTTAAGGAATATTAATAAAAGAGACTCTTTCCATTCAGAAGTCTTCATAATGTGTCCATTTATTTTTCACCTAAAATGGCATCCAATCATTATGGTTAACAAGCCCTTGAGTGGTGTAAGAACAATAATGTTTTATTTGTACTAAACTGCCTGGAGTTAAGACCATTGGAGGAATATTGGGTTCTTGTTAAAGGAGATTTAAAGAACCCAAAAAGGTGACCGAATGTGTGATTGATTTGAGATGGAGATGGACCACTTGAACGGTCAAAACTACAGATACCCTTAGAAACATAAGAAAAGGTTTCGAAAAACGTTTCATTATAATTTCATGAAATCAAAAATAAAACTGTAAGTTAAATTGTTTCATTGTTATTTACACATATGTATGTTAAGAATTTTTCAATCTCACTCCTTTTTAAATAAAATTATATTTCTAAAAAAAAGCTTGTTAACTTTTTCTCATAATTTATGTATTTTTTCTTTTTGTTAAGTGCTGATTGCGTTAAACATTTTCCATTTCCATAACTAAAAAATGAAAGAAAACCTCCTATTTTTTTGCATAAACCAAAAAAATAATATTATTTATTATTTATAGATAATATTTACAATTTTGATGTAACGCTTTCGCTTGTTTTCAGGCTTATTTTCCACTTTTCATAAACTCAAATTTGTTCAGCACATATTTTACTTATTCTCTCTATATTTGCTTTAACTGTGTGGGTACTAAATGCAAATACTAAATGCTTGATATCTAAAGTTTAGTTCGAAAAGAAGCCAAATGAAAGAAAAAATATCCCAACATGTGAAAATGAAAATCTCTTGTATGTTTTAACCACAACACTTTAGGGCATTTAGATTTTTGCAGTTTGATTTTTTTTGAATTTAGTTTCTTTAATGTATCTTTTTTTAACAAAATTTCGAAATTATGTAATCCGTTTCAAAGAAAGGAAAAAAATAATAATAGAAATAATAGAAATATAATAACAAAAGATATTTTTTCGGCAATCACCATATTTAACCAAGAGAAGAGAGAAAAAAAGTGAAAACGCTATAAATTCATTTTGGGGAAGTTTATGGCTTAAGTCTTTTGATTATGTTAATGATATTTTTATTTGTTATTGTTTATGATCATTTGTTAAAAGAAAACAAAAAAAAAAATAATAAATTTTGCAAAAAAATATATGTTTCATATTTCATGTCCTACCGTTCTTGCGGGTAAAAAAATCTATTTTCCATTAAAAATTTTGCTAAAAATTTAATAAATAATTATAATAATTTCGAAGTTTTTTCACTAAAAAATTCAATTTTTCACTAAAAATTCAATTTTTCATTAAAAATTAAATTTTTCACTAAAAAATTCAATTTTTCACTAAAAATTAAAAAAATTCAATTTTTCACTAAAAAATTCAATTTTTCACTAAAAAATTCAATTTTTCACTAAAAAATTCAATTTTTCACTAAAAAATTCAATTTTTCACTAAAAATGCAATTTTTCACTAAAAATGCAATTTTTCACTAAAAATGCAATTTTTCACTAAAAATGCAATTTTTCACTAAAAATGCAATTTTTCACTAAAAATTCAATTTTTCACTAAAAATTCAATTTTTCACTAGAATATTCAATTTTTCACTAGAATATTCAATTTTTCGCTAAAAACTTCAAATCTTCACTAAAAATTCAATTTTTCACTAAAAATTCAATTTTTCACTAAAAATGCAATTTTTCACTAAAAATTCAATTTTTCACTAAAAATTCAATTTTTCACTAAAAATTCAATTTTTCACTAAAAATGCAATTTTTCACTAGAACATTCATTTTTTCGCTGAAAACTTTAAATCTTCACTAAAAATTCAAATTAAAAAAAATAATTTTTCATCAAAAAATCAAAAAAGTATTTATTACCAAAAATTATCATCTAAATATATATCTAAATATATATTGCTGATGTCGCACAATTATATCTGTCCATATGTCCTAGATATTCGAATATTTTTCCTGCCAAGATAATTTGTACAATTTTCTAATGACCTTTAATATTGCATACATTTACATCGCTTGCCACAATATAAAATTAGGAGGAATTTAATATTTATTTTTAAACTTTAGCTTGTGATGATTTATCACATTTTAGTTTTCATTGCAAATATTTCTAAAATATTTGAATTTTTGTTTAAAATTCCATTAAAGAAACATTTGTGTTATAAAAATCCATTCATCAAAAACAATAGACTTAAGACACAAACTTTATAACATAATTTTTATTTTAGAATAAAAATCATGCTGGTTTTCTAACTTGTAACCAGCTTTTTATGTAAATTTTTAAATAGATAAACACAAGTGTAAAAATTTCAGCCACTAATAAAGTTATTATTAAAACAAGTAAGAATTGATAGTTGATTAAGCCCGACTATTTAGTGTCCTACACCACATTGTTGGTTATGTTTGGTAACTACCAAAAATTAATAAAGGACACTCGTATAAAGGTATTTTTTAATTTATTTTATTCAAATTAAATAAAATTTATATAAATTAACAGCATTTTTATTAACGAATTCAAATAGTGGTGTTGACGATTTTTCGTCAATTTAAAGAATTTTCGAAAATTTAAGTTATGATGAATAATGGTTTCATTGCCTGATATTTAACCTTCTTTTCTTTAATTCCCAATTTCAATAAGTATCTTCCTTGGGTTAAATTAATGATAATAATTAATATATGGACGGATATCATTAAATCGACTTAGTAAGTGATCCTGAGTCGAAGTTATTCTGCCCGTTACAGTTTTTTGCACAAACACTTACGGTGGTGTAGGGTATAAACATTGATAACCTCCTCCTTGTAATCGTTATATAAAATCCAAATAAGCAAAATATTATGTAAATAATTACAACAACACTATTTATTATTATTTTTTATTTTTTAAATTTCCATCCTTCAAATTAAATGAAATAAAATATTAAATAAAAAAAATATTTAAAAAAAACACATAATTTCAATTAACATTAATTAAAATCATTCAACCTGAGACATTGACGCCGCCTTGCTATGATATATATAGAAATCGAGTATAAAAAATCAGTAACAGCATTATGTTAACGACAGCGTCATACCAGCAGCATAAAGTAATAAATTAAATTAAATATAAAAATAAAAAATTAAAAAAAAAAAAAAAAAAACAAAACTCTTATAACAACTTACAACACTTAAAGAACATTTTTAACAACATGTCTGATTAAATGGAGACAAAAGCAATCAAGTTTATTTCATTTAAAGGAAACCGTAAAAATCCGCGTTCAAACCAACACAAACACACACACTCAAAAATATTTTTTTTATAAAAAAAATATTTGAAAACACATGTTTGTTTTTATATGTAAAACCTTAAAGTAATAAATTTAATTTAATTTTGTTCTTTTTTTTAAACTAAAAGAGAATTCTACTCCAGTTTATAAAGCTTTTTTTCTTCATATTCCTTAAGGAATGATGTTACAGGGAAAATGCTTCTGTTGAAAATGTCTACGTTTTTTGTCAAAAGTGATTATGATTATTTTATGTGCCTGAGACTGAAAAGGAGAGAGTAAGAGAATATTAATATTAAGGGATACACGGTCTGGTTATTTTCAGAAAATTGTGGACATTAAATTTATTATGTCAGATACGTTTTAACCAGTAAACTAATGTCCACCTACACTTGTGGGTAATTATGGTTATGAGAAGCTTTTCGTTAACTTTTTAGTTTATTTTCAGCAAAAAAAGTGTCCATTTTTGGATGGGATACACAGCTTGAGAGGAATTTACTTTAAAATTTAAAAAAAAATATTTTTTTCTAAAATTGAATTCCAATTTCTTTTCAAAGAATATCATCTAATAGAATCCTGAAGTTATGAAAGCTTATTAAGTTTTTTTTCACTTTCATGTTTCTTCTAAGTTTTCTTTCTTACCTGAGCTCTTTCAAAACATAAAGCTCTTTCAAAAAATTCTCTTAAATTCTCTTGATTTTAATAAATTTCGGCATTTTTAAGAGTCAGTTGTAAGAAATGAATGGCTTCTTTTGTCGCAACTGCATATCGTTTACAATACAAAGTACTTTTTGAAAATTTTTGAGTGCTTTCGAGCATCACATGATAGTTTTTTACCAGGAATTTGAGAAATATTTTTTTGGAAAACTTGACTTCTATTTCCGTTTTCTGTTTTTGGCCTCTATATCTACAGCAGCGATTCTATAAGAATATAAGCGCTAAGCTAACTGAACTGCCCTCCTACCGAATAGGTTGGGATCTTTTTGAAAAATGCTTTCCTTGTTTTGGCTTTAGAAACACCATGTGGACTTGAAACAGGTTTGCTATCAACAAGGACAATTTTTCCGGTACTGTTTAATAACATTGGAAACAATTTGACGGCGTATATTTGAATGCTGGACCAACTCTTTGTAGGATCATTACGTCACTCATTCTAATCACATAGAAATGTTATAAATATGTTTAGTGTTTCTATAGAAAAGGAGCTTTTTTTAATTATAGTAGAAATTTATTAATGGAATTTTAAATTTCAATTCAAATTAAATAATTATTAATTTTGTAGAAAAGCTTTCATGTCTTAAAAGGCCTCTTAAAATTTATGTTTTTTACTAAAATATGTACAAATTTGTCTTCAAATCGCTCTTAATATATTTAAGCTGAAAATATCTTTATAAACTTAATTTTATTGAAATTTTCGTTTATTTTCAAATTACACTAACAACCTTTAAACATAAAACAGCGTTTATTTTTCACTTTCTCCTTTAAAAAAATAATAATAAAAAAACTCTTAAAAACAGTTTTCATTTTCTTCTAACAAGACATCGGAAAACTAAACACAATATGGGTAATTTTTTATAGCTTTTTTTTGCCTCAACAAACCAGCAGAAAAATATCTTAAAATAACATACATGTATTTTTTACACCTTTGAAATACGATTATCCCCAAACACATATACACACACACACTTAAATTCATACATGTGAAATATCGGCTTGTAACTGTAAGAAAAAAATATAAATGAAAAACTACAACAGTTTTTCATATTGTATCTCTATCTGCATTTGTACTTAACTTAAAACATCTACAAAAGACATTTAACATGGACAAAAATGAAGGAAAAAAATAATAAAACAACTTTTTTTTTGGAGAGAAAAAAAGTTATAAAAAAATTATGAAGTTAAAAACATGAAAAATCATTGATTTTAACAAGACTAACAAATATAGTTTTTTTGTTAGGAGAAAAGAAAATCTGTTGAAAAATATTGTTAAATTGTTGCTGTTAACAAACTACAAGAGCCACCAAAAAAAAAAAAAACTAATAGAAACTCATAAGTTGGAAATAATTTAATAACTTATTGATATATCGAAAAATGAAATGAAAAAAAGTGCTTACAGCTTTCAAATTTTGCTATTTTGGTGAAAAAGCTATAAACTGCTTATGGGATTAAAATATCTACAAAAAAAAATTGTATTTTGTGCGTAATTAAGTTATGACTCCAACAGTAAATGTTAATCGAATTTAATACGATAAACTTCATTTAACTGGTAAACAAACCGTTATTTATATCTGTTTGTGTTAGTATGAGTGTCTGAAATTATGTTAAATAGTTCTAATTTTTCTTTGCTTTGGAATATTTCGTTGTTGATGAGGTTTAGTGTAGAATGGAACACTATTTGAAACAGTAAATTGAAGGAAATTTCGATACCATCATTTTCCCAAAACTGACTCAAAATAAATCTGTCCGCTCTTCATAAAGAAATATCTGTTGTTCCTTAAATAAATTCCGAAAGGCTTCACTTTTCTAATAATTGATAAAAAAAGGAGTATTTTTTTGCAAATGGGAGCAGTGCACTAGAATAGAGCTAAAACCGAATAAAGAACTGAATCAAGAATTAAATTAAGAATTGTATCAAGAACTGAATCAAGAACAAAATCAAAATCTAAATCAAGAACTGAATCCAGAACAGAATCATGAACTGAATCATGAACTAAATCGAGAACTGAATCAAGAACAGAATCAAGAACTAAATCGAGAACTGAATCATGAGCTAAATCGAGAACAGAATCATGAACAAAATCAAGAACAGAATACAGAACTTAAACAAGAAGAGAATCAAGAACTAATTCAAAAACTGAATCGAGAATAGAATTAAGTACAAAATCAAAATCTAAATTAAGAACTGAAAAAAGAATAGAATCATGAACTGAATCATAAACTAAATCAAGAACTGAATCATGAACTAAATCGAGAACTGAATCAAAAACAGAATCAAGAACTAAATCGAGAACTGAATCATGAGCTAAATCGAGAACTGAATCAAAAATAGAATCAAGAACTGAATCATGAACAAAATCAAGAACAGAATACAGAACTTAAACCAGAACAGAATCAATAATTGAATCAAAAACTGAATCATGAACTAAATCGAGAACTGAATCAAGAACAGAATCAAAATCTAAATCAAAAACTGTAACAAGAACAGAATGCAGAACTAAATCAAGAACAGAATCAAGAACTGAATCATGAACTGAACCAAGAACTGAAACAAAAGCAGAATCAAGAACAGAATCAAAATCTAAATCAAGAACTGCATCAAGAACTGAATCAAGAACTGAAACAAGAACTGAAACAAGAAAAGAATCAAGAACTGAATCATGAACTAAATTGAGAACTGAATCCAGAATAGAATCAGATACTTTATTAAGAACTGTTTCAAGAATTGAATCAGGAATTTGAACAATAACTGGAATAAGATCTGAATCAAGAACTGAATAATGAAATGAACCAAAAACTGAGTGAAGAACTGAATTTGGAACTCAACCAAGAACTAAATCAGGAACTGAATTTAGAACAAAATTGAAAACTGTATTAAAATTATAGTCGAGAACTAAATCTATAACTGAGTTTAAAAGACTCATTATTTTCTTTTTTTATTCCATTTAACGCTCACAAGCAGCTTGTCACATTTCCCAAAAGAAAAATCTCAGTTCATTTACTTCTTTATATACACTAGTGTACATGCCTATAAATGCATTTAACTTTTTTTTAAAGAATTAGAACAAATTGAACATGAACATGTTTATTTGTCAAATAATATTTTTATTAAATAAACTAAAACTCCATTTGAAATAATCTGCAGTAAAAACTTCATTCGTATTTCATTTATTTTTTAATTAAGTTTTGAGTTTAACTACCATTTTAATGACATTTTACTATAAACGCACCTAAGTTTATCAGTCTCTACAGAAACATTAATAATGGATGGATGATCCTCTGGTATTGATTCCACTATTTTTTAAGATTTTCATTTTCAGCTCTATTTAAAGTTTTCTAAATTTGTTTTGGATCTTTTCTTGATCGGACATGCACAAAGAACATTTGATCACATGAAGAGGCAAACACCAAGACTAAGAAAAAATTTTATTTACTATGAAAAAATACCGTAAAGTAGCTGTTTATATAGATGAAGTGGAAGGACGGAGTGGAGGGACGTTCGATAAATCTTGAAGTAGTAGCGAAACTAATTAACTTGTTCGTGGAAATCTTAGAAGCTAATTGACAGATAATGTTTAAGCGTCGTTAAAGTTTTATTCGCAAGTTTCTAGTGTCAAAAATACACAAGGATGGATTTAATCTGGTATAAAAGTTTTTGGCAACAGATATTAACCCACTAAAAAATTGATTCAAATAAGTTAAAAGTATGATTTCAACTTAAACAGTTGGCTTTCAATAAAAACTTCAACTTTATTTTTCGATGAGAATAACAAAAATAGAGAAACAATTAAATGCATTTTTATGAACATGCATCAGTGTATATGTGCAAAAAAATATCTTTGAATGTGAATGAATGAACATTTTATTCCTTTAAATTTCTCATCCAAATAATTTGCATTTACTCATACTTATATACAATACTTACAAGCTTTCCAATACACACACTTTCTTTCAATACACTCCTTTATCCCCCACCAAAAATTTCTTAATTTTCTTGAAAAAAAAAAAATTGTGCGTTTTTTCAAAAAAATGTTTCTTATCTAAAAAAAATATTATGACGTAAAATTGCCCAAATAAAGCTTGTAGCGAAATTTTTCTCTTAAAAGTAGTTAAACTCATAAGTAAAACAAGACCTCCATCTTTCTCTTAACCCCTCGTACAACAGACAATAAAACAGAGATATCAAAATAAACATTCATAAATTGTTTTCCATTATTATATTTTCTTTTTGGGAGAAGTTATTACTCTCTTTTATTTCTCCCAAAAAAAAATAATCTCTTTTTTGTTGTGAAAAAGTGAAGTCCAGCGTTCGATGAACTTCCAAAAAACATGTTACGAAAAACAAATCTTTCTTTATATTTTTCATTTTTTTGCTGATGTTGTTGCTGTTGCAATTGTTGTTGCAGTTGTAACAGCAACAAGTTGTGTAAGTAAAAGCAACATTGAATTTACCTTCAAATAATTTTTTTTATTGTAAATTTTTTGGTTCATAAACTCTCCAATTTTAAACATGTTGTTTTGTCTGTGAAACTTTTGACTGCTTGTTTAAACTTTGGTCTGTACAAGGGTCCGGAGTGGATAATTTAGTATTATATGAATATATATACTTTTTGGAATATAAAACCTGAATCTAGTATATTAAAGTGAACTGAAACAAAATACAAAGTGAACAAAACTAATCATAGAGCTTGATTTGGAATTGAGTCTAAATTTGATCCAGACCTGAAGTTGAATTAGAACTGAACCGAAACTGGATCCAGTACCTTAACTAGTATTGAACGAAAACCTGAACTGAAGCTAGAACTGTTTCCGAATTCAACTGGAGTGTAAACTAAAACCAAAATCATAATTGAACCATAACTGAATCTGTGCAGAACCTGACCTAGAACTGATGAAATATAGAACTGTACAAGGACTGAATTAGGAACTGAATTTAGAGTTGATTCAAAATTAAATATAGAGCTAAACGAGATTTAAACCTGAACTCAAACTGAGTCTAAACAGAATCAAAAACTGAATCAGGTACCTGAACTAATATCAGAACCTGAACTAGAATCAGAAGTATAACTTAAAATAGAAGCAGAACTAAAACGTTTACTTGAACTGCACCAAACCTGGATCTAAAACTGAATCCAATACCTGAAAAAGAATCTGAAGTAGAACTGAATAAGTTTGAACTAGAACTGGAAATAGAACTGAATCGAAAACGAAGCTAGAAACCCGAAAATCAATTTAGAACTGAATACAGAATCAACTGAGAACAGATTCTACAATTGTGATTAGAACTGAACTAAAACTTAAACCAGAACTAAACGAACGAAACTGAATCTAGAACCGATCTAATTAGAATGGTAATTTAGAACTGAATATAAAAACTAAATATAAAACTGAATTTCAACAAGAATCCAGATCTGAATATAGATTTGAATCTACAATGAATCTAAAACTGAGTAATATCTGAAAGTATAGCGAGATCAAGAACTGGACCCAAATCACATGACAATCAAATTCCAATCCCCATCCCTGTTTTGGAATGATAATGTTTATATCCCATTTCTCTATTTATGTCGATTATACAGTTGAGAGAAAATTGGAGAAAAGAACAATCACAACCAAATATGCGTGGATTATGAATGCGTTTTTTGTTGTTATTATGTAGTTGTTGTATATGATGATTCCTGTTCAAATGTTGTAATAAACCGAACAATCTATAATTTAGACATGTGTTGTTGTTGTACATTGTAGTAATGTCGATTTGTTATTATTACTGCTATTGTATAGTTGTTGTTATTGTTACTGTGTAGTTGTTACTATTATTTTTGTTGTTTTCGTTGAATGTTTGTGATGATGGATGAACGTAAAAATTCGTGTTCAAACACTTTACTTTATATTCATTCTTCCTCTTTTTACATTTTTCAGCTTGTAACAAATTGTTTATCTTAAAAACGTTGTTGTTTTTTTTTTTTTTTTTTTTTTTTTTTTTTGTAACCAGCAACTGTCTGAAAAAAAAGCCCTTCCTTTTTCTACTTTCCCAGTTTTCAAAAAGAAACAAGAAAAAGAAAAGAATAGTTGGCTGCAATTGAAGTGGGGAGTGTTGTAATCATCATCATATCAATATGATGTTGTTATTTTTTTTTCTTGTTTTGGTCACTTAGAAAATATTAAAAGGAAACAAATGGATTAGAAACAAAAA
>PYHX02000235.1:0-26323 GCA_004302925.2 Cochliomyia hominivorax | reverse complement strand
TTAAAAAATTAAAATATTTGTTAGTTTTAAATGTAATTTTGTTTCCAAAAATACAAAACAATGTAAATCTACGCACATGGATGATCAGCTTACGAAAAAATAGGCAATCGGATTTTGAACCAAATAAAAATAAAGAAAATTGATAAAAATATAACATTTTAAAAAATCAAAAGATTTGTTAAATTTTAAATGTAATTTTGTTTCAAAAACACAAAACAATGTAAATCTACATACGTGAATAATATTGCTTACGAAAAAATATGCAATGGGATTTTTAACCTAAATCAAACTTAGAGAAAATTGATTAAAAATATAACATTTTAAAAAATCAAAATATTTGTTAAATTTTAAATGCAATTTTGATTCTACAAATACAAAACTGTGTAAATCTATACACATAGGTGATACAGTTTACGAAAAAATAGGCAATCGGATTTTGAACCAAATAAAACTAAAAGAAATTGAAAAATATAACATTTTAAAAAAATCAAAAGATTTATTAAATTTTAAATGTAATTTTGTTTCCAAAAATACGAAACAATGTAAATCTACATACACGAATGATACGTCTTACAAAAAATGGGCAATCGTATTTTAAATTGCAACAAAATTAGAGAAAATTATGAAAAAGTAAATTTTTTTCCAAAAAATTTTGTTAAATTTTAAATTCAATTTTGATTCTACAAATACAAAACTATGTAAATCTATACACAAGGTTGATACGGCTTACGAAAATAGGCAATCGGATTTTGAACCAAATAAAACTTAAAGAAAATTGATAAAAATATATCATTTAAAAAATAAAAAGATTTGTTAAATTTTAAATGTAATTTTGTTTTCAAAAACACAAAACAATGTAAATCTACATACGTGAATGATATTGCTTACGAAAAAATATGCAATCGGATTTTTAAACTAAATCAAACTTAGAGAAAATTGATAAAAATATAACATTTTAAAAAATCAAAATATTTGTTAAATTTTAAATGCAATTTTGATTCTACAAATACAAAACTGTGTAAATCTATACACATGGGTGATACAGCTTACGAAACAATAGGCAATCGGATTTTGAACCAAATAAAACTTAAAGAAAATTGATAAAAATATAACATTTTAAAAAATCAAAAGATTTGTTAAATTTAAATGTAATTTTGTTTTCAAAAACACAAAACAATGTAAATCTACATACGTAATGATATTGCTTACGAAAAAAATATGCAATCGGATTAAAATTAAAATATTTGTTAGATTTTAAATGTAATTTTGTTTCCAAAAATACAAAACAATGTAAATCTACGCACATGGATGATACAGCTTACGCAAAAAATAGGCAATCGGATTTTTAAACTAAATCAAACTTAGAGAAAATTGATAAAATATAACATTTCAAAAAATCAAAAGATTTGTTAAATTTTAAATGTAATTTTGTTTCCTCATTTCCTTACCAAACGTAGAGAAAATTGTTAAAATATAACATTTTAAAAAACTCAAAAGATTTGTTAAATTTTAAATGTAATTTTGTTTCCAAAATACAAAACAATGTAAATCTACATGCATGAATAATATAACTTACAAAAAAGTGAGCAATAGGATTTTAAACTACACCAAACTTAGAGAAAATTCTTAAAATATAAAAATTTAAAAAATCAAAATTTTAAATGTAATTTTGTTTCTAAAAATACAAAACAATGTAGATTTGCATACACGAATGATACGTCTTACAAAAAATTGGCAAACGTATTTTAAATTACAACAAAATTAGAGAAAATTATGAAAAAGTAAATTTTTTTCCCAAAAAATTTTGTTAAATTTTAAATTCAATTTTGATTCTACAAATACAAAACTATGTAAATCTATTTGTTAAATTTTAAATATAATATTGTTTCCTCATTTCCTTACCAAACGTAGAGAAAATTGTTAAAAAATAACATTTTAAAAAAATCAAAAGATTTGTTAAATTTTAAATGTAATTTTGTTTTCAAAAACACAAGACAATGTAAATCTACATACATGAATGATACGTCTTACGAAAAAATATGCAATCGGATTTTGAACCAAATAAAACTTAAAGAAAATTGATAAAAATATAACATTTTAAAAAATCAAAAGATTTGTTAAATTTTAAATGTAATTTTGTTTTCAAAAACACAAACAATGTAAATCTACATGCGTAAATGATATTGCTTGCGAAAAATATGCAATCGGATTTTTAAACTAAATCAGACTTAGAGAAAATTTATAAAAATATAACAATTAAAAAACTTAAAATATTTGTTAGATTTTAAATGTAATTTTGTTTCCAAAAATACAAAACAATGTAAATATACGCACATGGATGATACAGCTTACGCAAAAAATAGGCAATCGGATTTTTAAACTAAATCAAAATTAGAGAATATTGAAAAAATATAACATTTCAAACAATCAAAATATTTGTTAAATTTTAAATGTAATTTTGTTTCCTCATTTCCTTACCAAACGTAGAGAAAATTGTTAAAATATAACATTTTAAAAAAATCAAAAGATTTGTTAAATTTTAAATGTAATTTTGTTTCCAAAAATACAAAACAATGTAAATCTACATGCATGAATAATATAACTTACAAAAAAATGAGCAATAGGATTTTAAACTACACCAAACTTAGAGAAAATTCTTAAAAATATAAAAATTTAAAAAATCAAAATTTTAAATGTAATTTTGTTTCTAAAAATACAAAACAATGTAGATTTGCATACACGAATGATACGTCTTACAAAAAATTGGCAAACGTATTTTAAATTACAACAAAATTAGAGAAAATTATGAAAAAGTAATTTTTTTTTTCCAAAAAAATTTTGTTAAATTTTAAATTCAATTTTGATTCTACAAATACAAAACTATGTTAAATCTATTTGTTAAATTTTAAATATAATATTGTTTCCTCATTTCCTTACCAAACGTAGAGAAAATTGTTAAAAAAATAACATTATAAAAAAATCAAAAGATTTGTTAAATTTTAAATGTAATTTTGATTCTACAAATACAAAATTGTGTAAATCTATACACATGGGATGATACAGCTTACGAAAAAATAGGCAATCGGATTTTTAAACTAAATCAAACTTAGAGAAAATTGATAAAAATATAACAATTAAAAAAATTAAAATATTTGTTAGATTTTAAATGTAATTTTGTTTTCAAAAACACAAAACAATGTAAATCTACATACGTGAATGATATTGCTTACGAAAAAATATGCAATCGGATTTTTAAACTAATCAAACTTAGAGAAAATTGATAAAAATATAACATTTTAAAAAATCAAAATATTTGTTAAATTTTAAATGCAATTTTGATTCTACAAATACAAAACTGTGTAAATCTATACACATGGGTGATACAGCTTACGAAACAATAGGCAATCGGATTTTGAACCAAATAAAACTTAAAGAAAATTGATAAAAATATAACATTTTAAAAAATCAAAAGATTTGTTAAATTTTAAATGTAATTTTGTTTCCAAAATACAAAACAATGTAAATCTGCACACACGAATGATACGTCTTACAAAAATGGGCAATCGTATTTTAAACTACAACAAAATTAGAGAAAATTATGAAAAAGTAAATTTTTTTCCAAAAATTTTTGTTAAATTTTAAATGCAATTTTGATTCTACAAATACAAAACTGTGTAAATCAATGCACATGGGTGATACAGCTTACGAAACAATAGGCAATCGGATTTTGAACCAAATTGAACTTAAAGAAAATTGATAAAAATATAACATTTTAAAAAATCAAAAGATTTGTTAAATTTAAATGTAATTTTGTTTTCAAAAACACAAGACAATGTAAATCTACATACATGAATGATACGTCTTACGATATGCAATCGGATTTTTAAACTAAATCAAACTTAGAGAAAATTGATAAAAATATAACAATTAAAAAATTAAAATATTTGTTAGATTTTAAATGTAATTTTGTTTCCAAAATACAAAACAATGTAAATCTACGCACATGGATGATACAGCTTACGAAAAATAGGCAATCGGATTTTGAACCAAATAAAACTTAAAGAAAATTGATAAAAATATAACATTTTAAAAAATCAAAAGATTTGTTAAATTTTAAATGTAATTTTGTTTTCAAAAACACAAAACAATGTAAATCTACATACGTGAATGATATTGCTTACGAAAAAATATGCAATGGGATTTTAACCTAAATCAAACTTAGAGAAAATTGATAAAATATAACATTTTAAAAAATCAAAATATTTGTTAAATTTTAAATGCAATTTTGATTTTACAAATACAAAACTGTGTAAATCTATACACATGGGTGATACAGTTTTACGAAAAAATAGGCAATCGGATTTTGAACCAAATTAAACTAAAAGAAAATTGATAAAATATAACATTTTAAAAAAATCAAAAGATTTGTTAAATTTTAAATGTAATTTGTTTCCAAAAATACGAAACAATATAAATCTACATACATGAATGATACGTCTTACAAAAAATGGGCAATCGTGTTTTAAATTACAACAAAATTAGAGAAAATTATGAAAAAGTAAATTTTTTCCAAAAAATTTTGTTAAATTTTAAATTCCAATTTTGATTCTACAAATACAAAACTATGTAAATCTTTACACAAGGTTGATACGGCTTACGAAAAAATAGGCAATCGGATTTTGAACCAAATAAAACTTAAAGAAAATTGATAAAAATATAACATTTTAAAAAATCAAAAGATTTGTTAAATTTTAAATGTAATTTTGTTTTCAAAAACACAAAACAATGTAAATCTACATACGTGAATGATATTGCTTACGAAAAAATATGCAATCGGATTTTTAAACTAAATCAAACTTAGAGAAAATTGATAAAATATAACAATTAAAAAAATTAAAATATTTGTTAGATTTTAAATGTAATTTTGTTTTCAAAAACACAAAACAATGTAAATCTACATACGTGAATGATATTGCTTACGAAAAAATATGCAATCGGATTTTTAAACTAATCAATCTTAGAGAAAATTGATAAAATATAACATTTTAAAAAATCAAAATATTTGTTAAATTTTAAATGCAATTTTGATTCTACAAATACAAAACTGTGTAAATCTATACACATGGGTGATACAGCTTACGAAACAATAGGCAATCGGATTTTGAACCAAATAAAACTTAAAGAAAATTGATAAAATATAACATTTTAAAAAATCAAAAGATTTGTTAAATTTTAAATGTAATTTTGTTTTCAAAAACACAAAACAATGTAAATCTACATATGTGAATGATATTGCTTTCGAAAAATATGCAATCGGATTTTTAAACTAAATCAAACTTAGAGAAAATTGATAAAAATATAACATTTCAAAAAATCAAAAGATTTGTTAAATTTAAATGTAATTTTGTTTCCTCATTTCCTTACCAAACGTAGAGAAAATTGTTAAAATATAACATTTTAATAAAATCAAAAGATTTGTTAAATTTTAAATGTAATTTTGTTTCCAAAAATACAAAACAATGTAAATCTACATGCATGAATGATATAACTTACAAAAAATGAGCAATAGGATTTTAAACTACACCAAACTTAGAGAAAATTCTTAAAAATAAAAAAAATTAAAAAATCAAAAGATTTGTTAAATTTTAAATGTAATTTTGTTTCTAAAAATACAAAACAATGTAGATCTGCATACACGAATGATGCGTCTTACAAAAAATTGGCAAACGTATTTTAAATTACAACAAAATTAGAGAAAATTATGAAAAAGTAAATTTTTTTCCAAACAATTTTGTTAAATTTTAAATTCAATTTTGATTCTACTGATACAAAACTATGTAAATCTATTTGTTAAATTTTAAATATAATATTGTTTCCTCATTTCCTTACCAAACGTAGAGAAAATTGTTAAAAAATAACTTTTTAAAAAAATCAAAAGATTTGTTAAATTTTAAATGTAATTTTGTTTCCGTCTTACAAAAATGGGAAATCGTATGTTAAACTACAACAAAATTAGATAAAATTATGAAAAAGTAAATTTTTTTCCAAAATTTTTTGTTAAATTTTAAATGCAATTTTGATTCTACAAATACAAAACTGTCTAAATCTATACACATGGGTGATACAGCTTACGAAACAAAAGGCAATCGGATTTTGAACCAAATAAAACTTAGAGAAAATTGATAAAAATATAACAATTAAAAAAATTAAAATATTTGTTAGATTTTAAATGTAATTTTGTTTCCAAAATACAAAACAATGTAAATCTACGTACATGGATTATACAGCTTACGAAAAAATAGGCAATCGGATTTTGAACCAAATAAAACTTAAAGAAAATTGATAAAAATATAACATTTTAAAAAATCAAAAGATTTGTTAAATTTTAAATGTAATTTTGTTTTCAAAAACACAAAACAATGTAAATCTACATACGTAAATGATATTGCTTACGAAAAAATATGCAATCGGATTTTTAAACTAAATCAAACTTAGAGAAAATTGATAAAAATATAACATTTTAAAAAATCAAAATATTTGTTAAATTTTAAATGCAATTTTGATTCTACAAATACAAAACTGTGTAAATCTATACACATGGGTGATACAGCTTACGAAAAAATAGGCAATCGGATTTTGAACCAAATAAAACTAAAAGAAAATTTATAAAAATATAACATTTTAAAAAAATCAAAAGGTTTGTTAAATTTTAAATGTAATATTGTTTCTTCATTTCCTTACCAAACGTAGAGAATATTGTTAAAAAATAACATTTAAAAAAATCAAAAGATTTGTTAAATTTTAAATGTAATTTTGTTTCCAAAAATACAAAACAATGTAAATCTACATGCATGAATGATATAACTTACAAAAAAATGAGCAATAGGATTTTAAACTACACCAAACTTAGAGAAAATTCTTAAAAATAAAAAAATTTAAAAATCAAAAGATTTGTTAAATTTAAATGTAATTTAATTTACATTAAACAATGTAGATCTGCATACACGAATGATACGTCTTACAAAAAATTGGCAAACGTATTTTAAATTACAACAAAATTAGAGAAAATTATGAAAAAGTAAATTTTTTTTCCAAACAATTTTGTTAAATTTTAAATTCAATTTTGATTCTACAAATACAAAACTATGTAAATCTATACACATGGGTGACACGGCTTACGAAAAAATAGGCAATCGGATTTGGAACCAAATAAAACTTAAAGAAAATTGATAAAAATATAA
Source organism: Cochliomyia hominivorax (assembly GCA_004302925.2). NCBI lineage: Eukaryota > Metazoa > Arthropoda > Insecta > Diptera > Calliphoridae > Cochliomyia > Cochliomyia hominivorax. The sequence continues at coordinate 19,082 of PYHX02000235.1, read as the reverse complement.
CATTTTAAAAAATCAAAAGATTTGTTAAATTTTAAATGTAATTTTGTTTTCAAAAACAAAAACAATGTAAATCTACATACGTGATTGATATTGCTTACGAAAAAATATGCAATCGGATTTTTAAACTAAATCAAACTTAGAGAAAATTGATAAAAATATAACATTTTAAAAAATCAAAAGATTTGTTAAATTTTAAATGTAATTTTGTTTTCAAAAACACAAAACAATGTAAATCTACATACGTAAATGATATTGCTTACGAAAAAATGCAAACGGATTTTTAAACTAAATCAAACTTAGAGAAAATTGATAAAAATATAACAATTAAAAAAATTAAAATATTTGTTAGATTTTAAATGTAATTTTGTTTCCAAAAATACAAAACAATGTAAATCTACGCACATGGATGATACAGCTTACGAAAAAATAGGCAATCGGATTTTTAAACTAAATCAAACTTAGAGAAAATTGATAAAAATATAACATTTCAAAAAATCAAAAGATTTGTTAAATTTTAAATGTAATTTTGTTTCCTCATTTCCTTACCAAACGTAGAGAAAATTGTTAAAATATAACATTTTAATAAAATCAAAAGATTTGTTAAATTTTAAATGTAATTTTGTTTCCAAAAATACAAAACAATGTAAATCTACATGCATGAATGATATAACTTACAAAAAAATGAGTAATAGGATTTTAAACTACACCAAACTTAGAGAAAATTCTTAAAAATAAAAAAAATTAAAAAATCAAAAGATTTGTTAAATTTTAAATGTAATTTTGTTTCTAAAAATACAAAACAATGTAGATCTGCATACACGAATGTTACGTCTTACAAAAAATTTATTTTAAATTACAACAAAATTAGAGAAAATTATGAAAAAGTAAATTTTTTTCCAAACAATTTTGTTAAATTTTAAATTCAATTTTGATTCTACAAATACAAAACTATGTAAATCTATACACATGGGTGACACGGCTTACGAAAAAATAGGCAATCGGATTTGGAACCAAATAAAACTTAAAGAAAATTGATAAAAATATAACATTTTAAAAAATCAAAAGATTTGTTAAATTTTAAATGTAATTTTGTTTTCAAAAACACAAAACAATGTAAATCTACATACGTGAATGATATTGCTTACGAAAAATATTCAATCGGATTTTTAACCTAAATCAAACTTAGAGAAAATTGATAAAAATATAACATTTTAAAAAATCAAAATATTTGTTAAATTTTAAATGCAATTTTGATTCTACAAATACAAAACTGTGTAAATCTATACACATGGGTGATACAGCTTACGAAACAATAGGCAACCGGATTTTGAACCAAATAAAACTTAAAGAAAATTGATAAAAATATAACATTTTAAAAAATCAAAAGATTTGTTAAATTTTAAATGTAATTTTGTTTTCAAAAACACAAAACAATGTAAATCTACATACGTGAATGATATTGCTTACGAAAAAATATGCAATGGGATTTTTAACCTAAATCAAACTTAGAGAAAATTGATAAAAATATAACATTTTAAAAAATCAAAATATTTGTTAAATTTTAAATGCAATTTTGATTCTACAAATACAAAACTGTGTAAATCTATACACATGGGTGATACAGTTTACGAAAACATAGGCAATCGGATTTTGAACCAAATAAAACTAAAAGAAAATTTATAAAAATATAACATTTTAAAAAAATCAAAAGATTTGTTAAATTTTAAATGTAATATTGTTTCCTCATTTCCTTACCAAACGTAGAGAATATTGTTAAAAAATAACATTTAAAAAAAATCAAAAGATTTTTAAATTTTAAATGTAATTTTGTTTCCAAAATACAAAACAATGTAAATCTACATGCATGAATGATATAACTTACAAAAAAATGAGCAATAGGATTTTAACTACACCAAACTTAGAGAAAATTCTTAAAATAAAAAATTTAAAAAATCAAAAGATTTGTTAAATTTTAAATGTAATTTTGTTTCTAAAAATACAAAAAATGTAGATCTGCATACACGAATGATACGTCTTACAAAAAATTGGCAAACGTATTTTATATTACAACAAAATTAGAGAAAATTATGAAGAAGTAATTTTTCTTCCAAACAATTTTGTTAAATTTTAAATTCAATTTTGATTCTACAAATACAAAACTATGTAAATCTATACACATGGGTGACACGGCTTACGAAAAAATAGGCAATCGGATTTGGAACCAAATAAAACTTAAAGAAAATTGATAAAAATATAACATTTTAAAAAATCAAAAGATTTGTTAACTTTTAAATGTAATTTTGTTTTCAAAAACACAAAACAATGTAAATCTACATACGTGAATGATATTGCTTACGAAAAAATATGCAGTGGGATTTTTAACCTAAATCAAACTTAAAGAAAATTGATAAAAATATAACATTTTAAAAAATCAAAAGATTTGTTAAATTTTAAATGTAATTTTGTTTTCAAAAACACAAAACAATGTAAATCTACATACGTGAATGATATTGCTTACGAAAAAATATGCAATCGGATTTTTAAACTAAATCAAACTTAGAGAAAATTGATAAAAATATAACATTTAAAAAATCAAAATATTTGTTAAATTTTAAATGCAATTTTGATTCTACAAATACAAAACTGTTAAATCTATACACATGGGTGATGCAGCTTACGAAACAATAGGCAATCGGATTTTGAACCAAATAAAACTTAAAGAAAATTGATAAAAATATAACATTTTAAAAAATCAAAAGATTTGTTAAATTTTAAATGTAATTTTGTTTTCAAAAACACAAACAATGTAAATCTACATACATGGATGATACAGCTTACGAAAAAATAGGCAATCGGATTTTTAAACTAAATCAAACTTTGAGAAAATTGATAAAAATATAACATTTTAAAAAATTTTAAATGTAATTTTGTTTCAAAAACACAAAACAATGTAAATCTACATACGTGAATGATATTGCTTACGAAAAAATATGCAATCGGATTTTTAAACTAAATCAAACTTAGAGAAAATTGATAAAAATGTAACTTTTAAAAAATCAAAATATTTGTTAAATTTTAAATGCAATTTTGATTCTACAAATACAAAACTGTGTAAACCTATACACATGGGTGATGCAGCTTACGAAACAATAGGCAATCGGATTTTGAACCAAATAAAACTTAAAGAAAATTAATAAAAATATAACATTTTAAAAAATCAAAAGATTTGTTAAATTTTAAATGTAATTTTGTTTTCAAAAACACAAAACAATGTAAATCTACATACATGGATGATACAGCTTACGAAAAAATAGGCAATCGGATTTTTAAACTAAATCAAACTTTGAGAAAATTGATAAAAATATAACATTTCAAAAAATCAAAAATTTGTTAAATTTTAAATGCAATTTTGTTTCCTCATTTCCTTACCAAACGTAGAGAAAATTGTTAAAATATAACATTTTAAAAAAATCAAAAGATTTGTTAAATTTTAAATGTAATTTTGTTTCCAAAAATACAAAACAATGTAAATCTACATACATGAATGATATAACTTACAAAAAAATGAGCAATAGGATTTTAAACTACACCAAACTTAAAGAAAATTGATAAAAATATAACATTTTAAAAAATCAAAATATTTGTTAAATTTTAAATGCAATTTCGATTCTACAAATACAAAGCTATGTAAATCTATACACATGGTGATAAAGCTTACGAAACAATAGGCAATCGGATTTTGAACCAAATAAAACTTAAAGAAAATTGATGAAAATATAACATTTTAAAAAATCAAAAGATTTGTTAAATTTTAAATGTAATTTTGTTTTCAAAAACACAAAACAATGTAAATCTACATATGTGAATGATATTGCTTACGAAAAATATGCAATCGGATTTTTAAACTAAATCAAACTTAGAGAAAATTGATAAAAATATAACATTTTAAAAAATCAAAATATTTGTTAAATTTTAAATGCAATTTTGATTCTACAAATACAAAACTGTGTAAATCTATACACATGGGTGATGCAGCTTACGAAACAATAGGCAATCGGATTTTGAACAAAATAAAACTTAAAGAAAATTAATAAAAATATAACATTTTAAAAATCAAAAGATTTGTTAAATTTTAAATGTAATTTTGTTTTCAAAAACACAAAACAATGTAAATCTACATACATGGATGATACAGCTTACGAAAAAATAGGCAATCGGATTTTTAAACTAAATCAAACTTAGAGAAAATTGATAAAAATATAACATTTCAAAAAATCAAAAATTTGCTAAATTTTAAATGCAATTTTGTTTCCTCATTTCCTTACCAAACGTAGAGAAAATTGTTAAAATATAACATTTTAAAAAAATCAAAGATTTGTTAAATTTTAAATGTAATTTTGTTTCAAAAAAACACAAAAAACAAATGTAAATCTATACACAAGGTTGATACGGCTTACGAAAAAATAGGCAATCGGATTTTGAACCAAATAAAACTTAAGAAAATTGATAAAAATATAACATTTTAAAAATCAAAAATTTGTTAAATTTAAATGTAATTTTGTTTTCAAAAACACAAAACAATGTAAATCTACATACGTGAATGATATTGCTTACGAAAAAATATGCAATCGGATTTTTAAACTAAATCAAACTTAGAGAAAATTGATAAAAATGTAACTTTTAAAAAATCAAAATATTTGTTAAATTTTAAATGCAATTTTGATTCTACAAATACAAAACTGTGTAAATCTATACACATGGGTGATGCAGCTTACGAAACAATAGGCAATCGGATTTTGAACCAAATAAAACTTAAAGAAAATTAATAAAAATATAACATTTTAAAAAATCAAAAGATTTGTTAAATTTTAAATGTAATTTTGTTTTCAAAAACACAAACAATGTAAATCTACATACATGGATGATACAGCTTACGAAAAAATAGGCAATCGGATTTTTAAACTAAATCAAACTTAGAGAAAATTGATAAAAATATAACATTTCAAAAAATCAAAAATTTGTTAAATTTTAAATGTAATTTTGTTTCCTCATTTCCTTACCAAACGTAGAGAAAATTGTTAAAATATAACATTTTAAAAAAATCAAAAGATTTGTTAAATTTTAAATGTAATTTTGTTTCCAAAAATACAAAACAATGTAAATCTACATACATGAATGATATAACTTACAAAAAAATGAGCAATAGGATTTTAAACTACACCAAACTTAAAGAAAATTGATAAAAATATAACATTTTAAAAAATCAAAATATTTGTTAAATTTTAAATGCAATTTCGATTCTACAAATACAAAGCTATGTAAATCTATACACATGGGTGATAAAGCTTACGAAACAATAGGCAATCGGATTTTGAACCAAATAAAACTTAAAGAAAATTGATGAAAATATAACATTTTAAAAAATCAAAGATTTGTTAAATTTTAAATGTAATTTTGTTTTCAAAAACACAAAACAATGTAAATCTACATACATGGATGATACAGCTTACGAAAAAATAGGCAATCGGATTTTTAAACTAAATCAAACTTAGAGAAAATTGATAAAAATATAACATTTCAAAAAATCAAAAATTTGTTAAATTTTAAATGTAATTTTGTTTCCTCATTTCCTTACCAAACGTAGAGAAAATTGTTAAAATATAACATTTTAAAAAAATCAAAAGATTTGTTAAATTTTAAATGTAATTTTGTTTCCAAAAATACAAAACAATGTAAATCTACATACATGAATGATATAACTTACAAAAAAATGAGCAATAGGATTTTAAACTACACCAAACTTAAAGAAAATTGATAAAAATATAACATTTTAAAAAATCAAAATATTTGTTAAATTTTAAATGCAATTTCGATTCTACAAATACAAAGCTATGTAAATCTATACACATGGGTGATAAAGCTTACGAAACAATAGGCAATCGGATTTTGAACCAAATAAAACTTAAAGAAAATTGATGAAAATATAACATTTTAAAAAAATCAAAAGATTTGTTAAATTTTAAATGTAATTTTGTTTTCAAAAACACAAAACAATGTAAATCTACATATGTGAATGATATTCCTTACGAAAAAATATGCAATCGGATTTTTAAACTAAATCAAACTTAGAGAAAATTGTTAAAAATATAACATTTTAAAAAATCAAAATATTTGTTAAATTTTAAATGCAATTTTGATTCTACAAATACAAAAATGTGTAAATCTATACACTTGGGTGATACAGCTTACGAAAAAATAGGCATTCGGATTTTGAACCAAATAAAACTAAAAGAAAATTGATAAACATATAACATTTAAAAAAATCAAAAGATTTGTTAAATTTTAAATGTAATATTGTTTCCTCATTTCCTTACCAAACGTAGAGGAAATTGTTAAAAAATTACATTAAAAAAAATCAAAAGATTTGTTAAATTTTAAATGTAATTTTGTTTCCAAAAATACAAAACAATGTAAATCTACATACATGAATGATACGTCTTACAAAAAATGGACATCGTATTTTAAATTACAACAAAATTAGAGAAAATTAAGAAAAACTAAAATTTTTTCCAAAAAATTTTGTTAAATTTTAGAATCAAAATTGATTCTACAAATACAAAACTGTGTAAATCTATACACATGGGTGATACAGCTTACGAAACAATAGGCAATCGGATTTTGAACCAAATAAAACTTAAAGAAAATTGATAAAAATATAACATTTTAAAAAATCAAAAGATTTGTTAAATTTTTAATGTAATTTTGTTTTCAAAAACACAAAACAATGTAAATCTACATACGTGAATGATATTGCTTACGAAAAACTAAGTAATCGGATTTTTAAACTAAATCAAACTTAGAGAAAATTGATAAAAATATAACATTTTTAAAAATCAAAATATTTGTTAAATTTTGAATGCAATTTTGATTCCACAAATACAAAATTGTGTAAATCTATACACATGGATGCATGCAGCTTACGAAACAATAGACAATCGGATTTTGAACCAAATAAAACTTAAAGAAAATTGATAAAAATATAACATTTTAAAAAATCAAAAGATTTGTTAAATTTTAAATGCAATTTTGATTCTACAAATACAAAACTGTGTAAATCTATACACATGGGTGATACAGCTTTCGAAAAAATAGGCAATCGGATTTTGAACCAAATAAAACTTAAAGAAAAATACAAAACAATGTAAATCTGCATACAGGAATGATACGTCTTACAAAAAAATGGGCAATCGTATTTTAAATTACAACAAAATTAGAGAAAATTATGAAAAAGTAATTTTTTTTTTCAAAAATTTTTTTTAAATTTTAAATGCAATTTTGATTCTACAAATACAAAACTGTGTAAATCTATACACATGGGTGATACAGCTTACGAAAAATAGGCAATCGGATTTTGAAGCAAATAAAACTTAAATAAAATTGATAAAAATATAACATTTCAAAAAATCAAAAGATTTGTTAAATTTTAAATGTAATTTTGTTTTCAAAAATACAAAATAATGTAAATCTACATACGCGAATGATATTGCTTACGAATAAATTTGCTATCGGATTTTTAAACTAAATCAAACTTAGAGAAAATTTATAAAAATATAACAATTAAAAATTAAAATATTTGTTAGATTTTAAATGTAATTTTGTTTCCAAAAATACAAAACAATGTAAATCTACGCACATGGATGATACAGCTTACGAAAAAATAGGCAATCGGATTTTTAAACTAATTCAAACTTAGAGAAAATTGATAAAAATATAACATTTTAAAAAATCAAAAGATTTTTTAAATTTTAAATGTAATTTTGTTTTCAAAAACACAAGACAATGTATATCTACATACGTGAATGATATTGCTTACGAAAAAATATGCAATCAGATTTTTAAACTAAATCAAACTTAGAGAAAATTGATAAAAATATAACATTTTAAAAAATCAAAATATTTGTTAAATTTTAAATGCAATTTTGATTCTACAAATACAAAATTGTGTAAATCTATACACATGGATGATACAGCTTACGAAAAAATAGGCAATCGGATTTTGAACCAAATAAAACATAAAGAAAATTGATAAAAATATAACATTTTAAAAAAACAAAACATTTGTTAAATTTTAAATGTAATTTTGTTTTCAAAAACACAAAACAATGTAAATCTACATACGTGAATGATATTGCTTACGAAAAATATGCAATCGGATTTTTAAACTAAATCAAACTTAGAGAAAATTGATAAAAATATAACATTTTAAAAAATCAAAATATTTGTTAAATTTTAAATCCAATTTTGATTCTACAAATACAAAACTGTGTAAATCTATACACATGGGTGATACAGCTTACGAAACAATGGCAATCGGATTTTGAACCAAATAAAACTTAAAGAAAATTGATAAAAATATAACATTTTAAAAAATCAAAATATTTGTTAGATTTTAAATGTAATTTTGTTTTCAAAAATACAAAATAATGTAAATCTACATACGCGAATGATATTGCTTACGAGAAAATTTGCAATCGGATTTTTAAACTAAATCAAACTTAGAGAAAATTGATAAAAATATAACAATTAAAAAAATTAAAATATTTGTTAGATTTTAAATGTAATTTTGTTTCCAAAAATACAAAACAATGTAAATCTACGCACATGGATGATACAGCTTACGAAAAAAATAGGCTATCGGATTTTAAACTACACCAAACTTAGAGAAAATTGTGAAAAAATACAAATCTTTAGATTCAAATATTTGTTAAATTTTAAATCAAAATATTTGTTAGATTTTAGATGTAATTTCGCTTATAACAATACAAGGCTATGAAAATCTATGCGCATGGGTGATACAGCTTACGAAAAAATAGGCAATCGGATTTTGAACCAAATAAAACTTAAAGAAAATTGATAAAAATATAAAATTTCAAAAAATCAAAAGATTTGTTAAATTTTAAATGTAATATTGTTTTCAAAAACACAAGACAATGTAAATCCACATACGTGAATAATATTGCTAACAAAAAATATGCAACCGGATTTTTAAACTAAATCAAACTTAGAGAAAATTGATAAAAATATAACATTTTAAAAAATCAAAATATTTGTTAAATTTTAAATTCAATTTTGATTCTACTAATACAAAACTGTGTAAATCTATACACATGGGTGATACAGCTTACGAAACAATAGGCAATCGGATTTTGAACCAAATAAAACTTAAAGAAAATTGATAAAAATATAACATTTTAAAAAATCAAAAGATTTGTTAAATTTTAAATGTAATTTTGTTTTCAAAAACACAAGACAATGTAAATCTACATACGTGAATGATATTGCTTAGGAAAAAATATGCAATCGGATTTTTAAACTAAATCAAACTTAGAGAAAATTGATAAAAATATAACAATTAAAAAAATTAAAATATTTGTTAGATTTTAAATGTAATTTTGTTTCCAAAAATACAAAACAATGTAAATCTACGCACATGGATGATACAGCTTACGGAAAAATAGTCAATCGGATTTTGAACCAAATAAAACTTAAAGAAAATTGATAAAAATATAACATTTCAAAAAATCAAAAGATTTGTTAAATTTTAAATGTAATATTGTTTCCTCATTTCCTTACCAAAAATATAACATTTTAAAAAATCAAAAGATTTGTTAAATTTTAAATGTAATTTTGTTTTCAAAAACACAAAACAATGTAAATCTACATACATGGATGATACAGCTTACGAAAAAATAGGCAATCGGATTTTTAAACTAAATCAAACTTAGAGAAAATTGATAAAAAATATAACATTTCAAAAAATCAAAAATTTGTTAAATTTTAAATGTAATTTTGTTTCCTCATTTCCTTACCAAACGTAGAGAAAATTGTTAAAATATAACATTTTAAAAAAATCAAAAGATTTGTTAAATTTTAAATGTAATTTTGTTTCCAAAAATACAAAACAATGTAAATCTACATACATGAATGATATAACTTACAAAAAAATGAGCAATAGGATTTTAAACTACACCAAACTTAAAGAAAATTGATAAAAATATAACATTTTAAAAAATCAAAATATTTGTTAAATTTTAAATGCAATTTCGATTCTACAAATACAAAGCTATGTAAATCTATACACATGGGTGATAAAGCTTACGAAACAATAGGCAATCGGATTTTGAACCAAATAAAACTTAAAGAAAATTGATGAAAATATAACATTTTAAAAAAATCAAAAGATTTGTTAAATTTTAAATGTAATTTTGTTTTCAAAAACACAAAACAATGTAAATCTACATATGTGAATGATATTCCTTACGAAAAAATATGCAATCGGATTTTTAAACTAAATCAAACTTAGAGAAAATTGTTAAAAATATAACATTTTAAAAAATCAAAATATTTGTTAAATTTTAAATGCAATTTTGATTCTACAAATACAAAAATGTGTAAATCTATACACTTGGGTGATACAGCTTACGAAAAAATAGGCATTCGGATTTTGAACCAAATAAAACTAAAAGAAAATTGATAAACATATAACATTTAAAAAAATCAAAAGATTTGTTAAATTTTAAATGTAATATTGTTTCCTCATTTCCTTACCAAACGTAGAGGAAATTGTTAAAAAATTACATTTAAAAAAAATCAAAAGATTTGTTAAATTTTAAATGTAATTTTGTTTCCAAAAATACAAAACAATGTAAATCTACATACATGAATGATACGTCTTACAAAAAATGGACATCGTATTTTAAATTACAACAAAATTAGAGAAAATTAAGAAAAACTAAAATTTTTTCCAAAAAATTTTGTTAAATTTTAGAATCAAAATTGATTCTACAAATACAAAACTGTGTAAATCTATACACATGGGTGATACAGCTTACGAAACAATAGGCAATCGGATTTTGAACCAAATAAAACTTAAAGAAAATTGATAAAAATATAACATTTTAAAAAATCAAAAGATTTGTTAAATTTTTAATGTAATTTTGTTTTCAAAAACACAAAACAATGTAAATCTACATACGTGAATGATATTGCTTACGAAAAACTAAGTAATCGGATTTTTAAACTAAATCAAACTTAGAGAAAATTGATAAAAATATAACATTTTTAAAAATCAAAATATTTGTTAAATTTTGAATGCAATTTTGATTCCACAAATACAAAATTGTGTAAATCTATACACATGGATGATGCAGCTTACGAAACAATAGACAATCGGATTTTGAACCAAATAAAACTTAAAGAAAATTGATAAAAATATAACATTTTAAAAAATCAAAAGATTTGTTAAATTTTAAATGCAATTTTGATTCTACAAATACAAAACTGTGTAAATCTATACACATGGGTGATACAGCTTTCGAAAAAATAGGCAATCGGATTTTGAACCAAATAAAACTTAAAGAAAAATACAAAACAATGTAAATCTGCATACAGGAATGATACGTCTTACAAAAAAATGGGCAATCGTATTTTAAATTACAACAAAATTAGAGAAAATTATGAAAAAGTAATTTTTTTTTTCAAAAATTTTTTTTAAATTTTAAATGCAATTTTGATTCTACAAATACAAAACTGTGTAAATCTATACACATGGGTGATACAGCTTACGAAAAATAGGCAATCGGATTTTGAAGCAAATAAAACTTAAATAAAATTGATAAAAATATAACATTTCAAAAAATCAAAAGATTTGTTAAATTTTAAATGTAATTTTGTTTTCAAAAATACAAAATAATGTAAATCTACATACGCGAATGATATTGCTTACGAATAAATTTGCTATCGGATTTTTAAACTAAATCAAACTTAGAGAAAATTTATAAAAATATAACAATTAAAAATTAAAATATTTGTTAGATTTTAAATGTAATTTTGTTTCCAAAAATACAAAACAATGTAAATCTACGCACATGGATGATACAGCTTACGAAAAAATAGGCAATCGGATTTTTAAACTAATTCAAACTTAGAGAAAATTGATAAAAATATAACATTTTAAAAAATCAAAAGATTTTTTAAATTTTAAATGTAATTTTGTTTTCAAAAACACAAGACAATGTATATCTACATACGTGAATGATATTGCTTACGAAAAAATATGCAATCAGATTTTTAAACTAAATCAAACTTAGAGAAAATTGATAAAAATATAACATTTTAAAAAATCAAAATATTTGTTAAATTTTAAATGCAATTTTGATTCTACAAATACAAAATTGTGTAAATCTATACACATGGATGATACAGCTTACGAAAAAATAGGCAATCGGATTTTGAACCAAATAAAACATAAAGAAAATTGATAAAAATATAACATTTTAAAAAAACAAAACATTTGTTAAATTTTAAATGTAATTTTGTTTTCAAAAACACAAAACAATGTAAATCTACATACGTGAATGATATTGCTTACGAAAAAATATGCAATCGGATTTTTAAACTAAATCAAACTTAGAGAAAATTGATAAAAATATAACATTTTAAAAAATCAAAATATTTGTTAAATTTTAAATCCAATTTTGATTCTACAAATACAAAACTGTGTAAATCTATACACATGGGTGATACAGCTTACGAAACAATGGCAATCGGATTTTGAACCAAATAAAACTTAAAGAAAATTGATAAAAATATAACATTTTAAAAAATCAAAATATTTGTTAGATTTTAAATGTAATTTTGTTTTCAAAAATACAAAATAATGTAAATCTACATACGCGAATGATATTGCTTACGAGAAAATTTGCAATCGGATTTTTAAACTAAATCAAACTTAGAGAAAATTGATAAAAATATAACAATTAAAAAAATTAAAATATTTGTTAGATTTTAAATGTAATTTTGTTTCCAAAAATACAAAACAATGTAAATCTACGCACATGGATGATACAGCTTACGAAAAAAATAGGCTATCGGATTTTAAACTACACCAAACTTAGAGAAAATTGTGAAAAAATACAAATCTTTAGATTCAAATATTTGTTAAATTTTAAATCAAAATATTTGTTAGATTTTAGATGTAATTTCGCTTATAACAATACAAGGCTATGAAAATCTATGCGCATGGGTGATACAGCTTACGAAAAAATAGGCAATCGGATTTTGAACCAAATAAAACTTAAAGAAAATTGATAAAAATATAACATTTCAAAAAATCAAAAGATTTGTTAAATTTTAAATGTAATATTGTTTTCAAAAACACAAGACAATGTAAATCCACATACGTGAATAATATTGCTAACAAAAAATATGCAACCGGATTTTTAAACTAAATCAAACTTAGAGAAAATTGATAAAAATATAACATTTTAAAAAATCAAAATATTTGTTAAATTTTAAATTCAATTTTGATTCTACTAATACAAAACTGTGTAAATCTATACACATGGGTGATACAGCTTACGAAACAATAGGCAATCGGATTTTGAACCAAATAAAACTTAAAGAAAATTGATAAAAATATAACATTTTAAAAAATCAAAAGATTTGTTAAATTTTAAATGTAATTTTGTTTTCAAAAACACAAGACAATGTAAATCTACATACGTGAATGATATTGCTTAGGAAAAAATATGCAATCGGATTTTTAAACTAAATCAAACTTAGAGAAAATTGATAAAAATATAACAATTAAAAAAATTAAAATATTTGTTAGATTTTAAATGTAATTTTGTTTCCAAAATACAAAAACAATGTAAATCTACGCACATGGATGATACAGCTTACGGAAAAATAGGCAATCGGATTTGAACCAAATAAAACTTAAAGAAAATTGATAAAATATAACATTTCAAAAAATCAAAAGATTTGTTAAATTTTAAATGTAATATTGTTTCCTCATTTCCTTACCAAACGTAGAGGAAATTGTTAAAAAATTACATTTAAAAAAATCAAAAGATTTGTTAAATTTTAAATGTAATTTTGTTTCCAAAAATACAAAACAATGTAAATCTACATACATGAATGATACGTCTTACAAAAAATGGACATCGTATTTTAAATTACAACAAAATTAGAGAAAATTAAGAAAAACTAAAATTTTTTCCAAAAAATTTTGTTAAATTTTAGAATCAAAATTGATTCTACAAATACAAAACTGTGTAAATCTATACACATGGGTGATACAGCTTACGAAACAATAGGCAATCGGATTTTGAACCAAATAAAACTTAAAGAAAATTGATAAAAATATAACATTTTAAAAAATCAAAAGATTTGTTAAATTTTTAATGTAATTTTGTTTTCAAAAACACAAAACAATGTAAATCTACATACGTGAATGATATTGCTTACGAAAAACTAAGTAATCGGATTTTTAAACTAAATCAAACTTAGAGAAAATTGATAAAAATATAACATTTTTAAAAATCAAAATATTTGTTAAATTTTGAATGCAATTTTGATTCCACAAATACAAAATTGTGTAAATCTATACACATGGATGATGCAGCTTACGAAACAATAGACAATCGGATTTTGAACCAAATAAAACTTAAAGAAAATTGATAAAAATATAACATTTTAAAAAATCAAAAGATTTGTTAAATTTTAAATGCAATTTTGATTCTACAAATACAAAACTGTGTAAATCTATACACATGGGTGATACAGCTTTCGAAAAAATAGGCAATCGGATTTTGAACCAAATAAAACTTAAAGAAAAATACAAAACAATGTAAATCTGCATACAGGAATGATACGTCTTACAAAAAAATGGGCAATCGTATTTTAAATTACAACAAAATTAGAGAAAATTATGAAAAAGTAATTTTTTTTTTTTCAAAAATTTTTTTTAAATTTTAAATGCAATTTTGATTCTACAAATACAAAACTGTGTAAATCTATACACATGGGTGATACAGCTTACGAAACAATGGCAATCGGATTTTGAACCAAATAAAACTTAAAGAAAATTGATAAAAATATAACATTTTAAAAAATCAAAATATTTGTTAGATTTTAAATGTAATTTTGTTTTCAAAAATACAAAATAATGTAAATCTACATACGCGAATGATATTGCTTACGAGAAAATTTGCAATCGGATTTTTAAACTAAATCAAACTTAGAGAAAATTGATAAAAATATAACAATTAAAAAATTAAAATATTTGTTAGATTTTAAATGTAATTTTGTTTCCAAAAATACAAAACAATGTAAATCTACGCACATGGATGATACAGCTTACGGAAAAATAGGCAATCGGATTTTGAACCAAATAAAACTTAAAGAAAATTGATAAAAATATAACATTTCAAAAAAATCAAAAGATTTGTTAAATTTTAAATGTAATTTTGTTTTCAAAAACACAAGACAATGTAAATCTACATACGTGAATGATATTGCTTAGGAAAAAATATGCAATCGGATTTTTAAACTAAATCAAACTTAGAGAAAATTTGATAAAATATAACAATTAAAAAAATTAAAATATTTGTTAGATTTTAAATGTAATTTTGTTTCCAAAAATACAAAAACAATGTAAATCTACGCACATGGATGATACAGCTTACGGAAAAATAGGCAATCGGATTTTGAACCAAATAAAACTTAAAGAAAATTGATAAAAATATAACATTTCAAAAAATCAAAAGATTTGTTAAATTTTAAATGTAATATTGTTTCCTCATTTCCTTACCAAACGTAGAGGAAATTGTTAAAAATTACATTTAAAAAAATCAAAAGATTTGTTAAATTTTAAATGTAATTTTGTTTCCAAAAATACAAAACAATGTAATCTACATACATGAATGATACGTCTTACAAAAAATGGACATCGTATTTTAAATTACAACAAAATTAGAGAAAATTAAGAAAAACTAAATTTTTTCCAAAAAATTTTGTTAAATTTTAGAATCAAAATTGATTCTACAAATACAAAACTGTGTAAATCTATACACATGGGTGATACAGCTTACGAAACAATAGGCAATCGGATTTTGAACCAAATAAAACTTAAAGAAAATTGATAAAAATATAACATTTTAAAAAATCAAAAGATTTGTTAAATTTTTAATGTAATTTTGTTTTCAAAAACACAAAACAATGTAAATCTACATACGTGAATGATATTGCTTACGAAAAACTAAGTAATCGGATTTTTAAACTAAATCAAACTTAGAGAAAATTGATAAAAATATAACATTTTTAAAAATCAAAATATTTGTTAAATTTTGAATGCAATTTTGATTCCACAAATACAAAATTGTGTAAATCTATACACATGGATGATGCAGCTTACGAAACAATAGACAATCGGATTTTGAACCAAATAAAACTTAAAGAAAATTGATAAAAATATAACATTTAAAAAATCAAAAGATTGTTAAATTTTAAATGCAATTTTGATTCTACAAATACAAAAACTGTTGTAAATCTATACACATGGGTGATACAGCTTTCGAAAAAATAGGCAATCGGATTTTGAACCAAATAAAACTTAAAGAAAAATACAAAACAATGTAAATCTGCATACAGGAATGATACGTCTTACAAAAAAATGGGCAATCGTATTTTAAATTACAACAAAATTAGAGAAAATTATGAAAAAGTAATTTTTTTTTTTTTCAAAAATTTTTTTTAAATTTTAAATGCAATTTTGATTCTACAAATACAAAACTGTGTAAATCTATACACATGGGTGATACAGCTTACGAAACAATGGCAATCGGATTTTGAACCAAAATAAAACTTAAAGAAAATTGATAAAAATATAACATTTTAAAAAATCAAAATATTTGTTAGATTTTAAATGTAATTTTGTTTTCAAAATACAAAATAATGTAAATCTACATACGCGAATGATATTGCTTACGAGAAAATTTGCAATCGGATTTTTAAACTAAATCAAACTTAGAGAAAATTGATAAAAATATAACAATTAAAAAATTAAAATATTTGTTAGATTTAAATGTAATTTTGTTTCCAAAAATACAAAACAATGTAAATCTACGCACATGGATGATACAGCTTACGAAAAAAATAGGCTATCGGATTTTAAACTACACCAAACTTAGAGAAAATTGTGAAAAAATACAAATCTTTAGATTCAAATATTTGTTAAATTTTAAATCAAAATATTTGTTAGATTTTAGATGTAATTTCGCTTATAACAATACAAGGCTATGAAAATCTATGCGCATGGGTGATACAGCTTACGAAAAAATAGGCAATCGGATTTTGAACCAAATAAAACTTAAAGAAATTGATAAAAATATAAAATTTCAAAAAATCAAAAGATTTGTTAAATTTTAATGTAATATTGTTTTCAAAAACACAAGACAATGTAAATCCACATACGTGAATAATATTGCTAACAAAAAATATGCAACCGGATTTTTAAACTAAATCAAACTTAGAGAAAATTGATAAAAATATAACATTTTAAAAAATCAAATATTTGTTAAATTTTAAATTCAATTTTGATTCTACTAATACAAAACTGTGTAAATCTATACACATGGGTGATACAGCTTACGAAACAATAGGCAATCGGATTTTGAACCAAATAAAACTTAAAGAAAATTGATAAAAATATAACATTTTAAAAAATCAAAAGATTTGTTAAATTTAAATGTAATTTTGTTTTCAAAAACACAAGACAATGTAAAATCTACATACGTGAATGATATTGCTTAGGAAAAAATATGCAATCGGATTTTTAAACTAAATCAAACTTAGAGAAAATTGATAAAAAATATAACAATTAAAAAAATTAAAATATTTGTTAGATTTAAATGTAATTTTGTTTCCAAAAATACAAAACAATGTAAATCTACGCACATGGATGATACAGCTTACGGAAAAATAGGCAATCGGATTTTGAACCAAATAAAACTTAAAGAAAATTGATAAAAATATAACATTTCAAAAAATCAAAAGATTTGTTAAATTTTAAATGTAATTTTGTTTTCAAAAACACAAAACAATGTAAATCTACATACGTGAATGATATTGCTTACGAAAAAATATGCAATGGGATTTTTAACCTAAATCAAACTTAGAGAAAATTGATAAAAAATATAACAATTTAAAAATCAAAATATTTGTTAGATTTTAGATGTAATTTCGCTTATAAAAATACAAGGCTATGAAAATGTATGCACATGAGTGATAAGCTTACAAAAAAATAGGCAATCGGATTTTGAACCAAATAAAACTTAAAGAAAAATACAAAAAATGTAAATCTGCACACACGAATGATTACGCCTTACGCAAAAAATGGGGACAATAGTATTTTAAATTACAACAAACAATTAATGAAAATTATGAAAAAGTTAAATTTTTTTTCCAAAAAATTTTGTTAAATTTAAAATGAAATTCTGATTCTACAAATACGAAACTTTGTAAATCTATACACATGGGTGATACAGCTTACGGAAAATATAGGCAATCGGATTTTGAACCAAATAAAACTTAAAGAAATTGATAAAAAATATAACATTTTAAAAAATCAAAAGATTTGTTAAATTTTAAATGTAATTTTGTTTTCAAAACACAAACAATGTAAATCTACATACGTGAATGATATAGCTTACGAAAAAATAGGCAATCGGATTTTTAAACTAAATCAAACTTAGAGAAAATTGATAAAATATAACATTTTAAAAATCAAAAGATTTGTTAAATTTTAAAATGTAATTTTGTTTCCCTCATTTCTTACTAACGTAGAGGAAAATTGTTAAAATATAACATTTTAAAACCAAAGATTTGTTAAATTTTAAATGTAATTTTGTTTCCAAAAATACAAAACAATGTAAATCTACATACATGAATGAGATAACTTACAAAAAAAATGAGCAATAGGATTTTGAACTACACCAAACTTAAGAAAAAATTTTAAAAATTTAAAAATTTAAAAATCAAAAGATTTGTTAAATTTTAAATGTAAATTTTTGTTTCTAAAAATACAAAATAATGTAAATCTGCATACACGAATGATACGTTTTACAAAAATGGGCAATCGTATTTAAATTACAACAAAATTAGAGAAAATTATGAAAAAGTAAATTTTTTTTTCCAAAAAATTTTGTTAAAATTTTTAATGCAATTTTTGATTCTACAAA
>PYHX02000234.1:0-73689 GCA_004302925.2 Cochliomyia hominivorax | reverse complement strand
AGCATCTGCGGATAATAAAAATCAAAAGAATTAATCAAAAAAATAAGAATATCATTTATGCACATAACTCACCGTATAACAGACGCATCAGCTCTTCATTTTCATTATTTTAGAAAAAGTGTATCATGTGTGTATATGTACCATTCAATGCCTGATAATGGTCAATTCTTCAACAATACCATGAATTACTTACATCATTTATCATGAATATGCTTCTCCAAGCTTATACCAGCGCCAAATAATTTGTGCAAAATTTTATTAAATGGTTAGTAGGTGCTTTTGGTAATTATTTATTTTTTATATATGTCAATCATATATATTTTGTCGACCAGCATCTTATACATTTGCCCAATTTGTTCCAACACAATAATACTCCTTCAGAATAAAATATTTATTATTATTAGCTATGTATATGTAAAATAAATTTTTTAAATATACTTTACCTTTTTTTCATCCATATTGGGTTTTTTGATCCTCCTATTTTAGCGTAATAGTCCCAGCCAGTTATAGTTGCACGTTTTATAATTGTTCATAACCAATGAGCTCTACCTTTTTTGGTACAGAGATTCATATTTATATTTTTTAACGTTCAGTAACTTTTCCTTTCTTATATGGTTTTATTTTTCAATCACCACCTCCATTTTATTATAATTTATTATTTGGAATAAACATTTTTAAAACGAATCTGTAAAGAAATAAAATAATATTAATAATTTTGGTCATACAGATACACAAAACAATATTATTAGAATAAAAGTAATTTTGATTTTTTTTCAAAAATCTTTTATATGCAATTATAATTATTCCGAGTAATAATCAGTTGTTCCATACTTAAAGTCTAAATTTTGGAAGTATATTCTCTACTCTTTTCTCTTTTTACTTTTAATCCTATACTGACTTCTTTGAAAGCGTTAGTAGGTTACTGAGGCGCTTATTACTCAAAAGCAAATAAACAATTGATCGATACATTTTTTTGGTAAGAAATTATAAATTTTGATGCGATTCTGTATTAGTTTAGAAAGAAACTTTTATAAAACATGATTTTGATAAAAACATTTTTATCCTTTTTAACGACATTGCATAAATGATATAGTTTCTTTTAGTTTTTCTTGTGTTGCATTACAAATCCTTTTATCAGATGATGCGTAGATTTAGATTTTAATTTGTAATTACTAGTTTTGTTTATTATTTATTATTTTCTTTAATATTTTTAACTACTTTTTCTTATATTTGAAATTATTCACTTATTTTAAAGATGTGGTGTTTGTGTTATTGATTTTAGAACTGCCAGATGTAAGGAAATAACAGTACTGATTATGATAATGACAATTCCCACCGAATGATTTTCTACTCTAATAATATTTACAGATTTTAATCGTTAATAATTTAGCGTTGTAAATTAAGGAGCAGAAGAATCGATTTTGTATTGGTAAAAATATTTTATACAATTGTCCTTTCAAACATTTAATGTTTATAAAAAAATTAATTTATAGAAAGTTAATTTCTTCCCACTCTGAAGTTATAGAACAATTATTTTTTATCTTCATAGAAAGTAATTATTCACTTAATGTATAAACCAAATATAAATCTCGTATAGTGTATAAATAACAATAAGGATATATTAAAAAAATTGAGTGTCTATTACACAAGCGGAAGGTTTTTTAAAATGAAAGCAAAACTTATTGAAGTAGTAAAATTTAAGCAAATTCAAAGTTTTTCAAGCTTAAATCTTAAACGTTTTTCAAAATTTGAAAAATGAATGACTCTTAAACGTATTTCAAAATTTGAGAAATGAATGGCTTTTTATTTTTTGCTCCTCTGGATTTTCCCCAGCTCAAATCGTAATCGTTTTCCAAAATTTTAATATTAAGATTGCAACAAATTTAAATGAATGACCGTTTTATTTTTTTTTTATTTTTTTTCGCTCCTCAATATAAGCGACCTTTTTTGTTTGCTCTACTGTAGTTTTTTCAATCTTAAATTTTAAACGTTTTGCAAAACTTAATAAAAACTTATTGAAATATGAAAATTTTAGCAAGTTCAACTATATGACGTTTTTGAAAATTTCCGAAAAACTTATTTAAACAAATTTAAATGAATGACCTTTTTTATTTTTTGCTCCTCTGTATTTTTTGAATAAGTTTTTTAACTCGTAAACGTTTTTGAAAATTTGAGAAAAACTTATTGGAATATTAAATTCGAAGCAAAAAATTGAAGTAAATTTAAATGAATGACCTTTTTTGAAATGAATTTCTATTACATAAGCTAAAAGTTTTTCTTAATTTAAGAGAAATTTAATTCAACAAAACGACAAGCTAATATCTTAAATGTTTTTGATGAGCTTTTTTTTTTTTTTTGCTCCTCAGTTTTTTTTCAAAGCGGAAATTGAGAAGGTTTTTAAAAAATTTTGGAAAACTTAATAAAATTGAAGCAAATTTAAATGAATGATCTTTTTTTTTTTGTATTGAATGAATATTGCATGTGTTTGACATGAGCCAAATGGTTTTCAAAATGTAAGAAAAAGGTAGTAGAATTTAAAAATTTTTATAGAATTCAAGGAAAGGTCAAGCTAAAATCTTAAATGTTTTTGCACCATTTTCAAAATTGAAGACCTTTTTTTTTTTTTTTTTGCTCTCTCTTTTTTTCAGAGGTAAAAACTGCCAAAATTTTCTTAAGTTTTCAGCAAATTTAAATTGAGGACCTTTTTTTTTTGGTCCTCACTTTTTCGCAAAGCGTAAATCATACTAAAATCTTAAATGTTTTTCACCATTTTTAAAAATGAGGACCTTTTTTTTTTTTTTTTTTTTTTTTTTTTTTTTGCTCCTCACTTTTGAAATCGACCACAATTTTCTGAAGATTTCAGCAAATTTAAAATGAGGACCTTTTTTTTTTTTTTTTTTTTTTTGCTCCTCACTTTTTTTCAAAGCTAACATCGTATATGTTTTCCACAATTTGAGAAAATCTTATTCAAATCTTAAACTTGAAAAAAGAATTTTGTTTGGGCTTCTCTATTGTTTTCAAGCTTCAATCTTAAACGTTTTTAAAAACGTTCGAGAAACTTATTGAAATATTAATATTTCCACAAAACCAAATTTTAGCGAATGTTCCAATTTTTACTTACGATTTTTGCATAACCGTGTATTAATTATTCTGCCATCTTGGATATCAGCATCATATCATCTTCATTTGTAAGTATAAGGTAAGGTGAAGCATCTGCGGATAATAAAAATCAAAAAGAATAATCAAAATAAAGATATCATTTATGCACATAACTCACCGTATAACAGACGCATCAGCTCTTCATTTTCATTATTTTAGAAAAAGTGTATCATGTGTGTATATGTACCATTCAATGCCTGATAATGGTCAATTCTTCAACAATACCATGAATTACTTACATCATTTATCATGAATATTGCTTCTCCAAGCTTATACCAGCGCCAAATAATTTTGTGCAAAATTTTATTAAATGGTTAGTAGGTGCTTTTGGTAATTATTTATTTTTTATATATGTCAATCATATATATTTTGTCGACCAGCATCTTATACATTAGCCCAATTTGTTCCAACACAATAATACTCCTTCAGAATAAAATATTTATTATTATTAGCTATGTATATGTAAAATAAATTTTTTAAATATACTTTACCTTTTTTTCATCCATATTGGGTTTTTTGATCCTCCTATTTATAGCGTAATAGTCCCAGCCAGTTATAGTTGCACGTTTTATAATTGTTCATAACCAATGAGCTCTACCTTTTTTTGGTACAGAGATTCATATTTATAATAAAAAATATAAAATAAAATAATATTAATAATTTTTGGTCATACAGATACAACACAAACAATATTATTAGATAAAAAGTAATTTTGATTTTTTTTTCAAAAATCTTTTATATGCAATTATAATTATTCCGAGTAATAATCAGTTGTTCCATACTTAAAGTCTAAATTTTGGAAGTATAATTCTCTACTCTTTTCTCTTTTTACTTTTTAATCCTATACTGACTTCTTTTGGAAAGCGTTAGTAGGTTACTGAGGCGCTTATTACTCAAAAGCAAATAAACAATTTGATCGATACATTTTTTTGGTAAGAAATTATAATTTTGATGCGATTCTGTATTAGTTTAGAAGAAACTTTTATAAAACATGATTTTGATAAAAACATTTTTATCCTTTTTAACGACATTGCATAAATGATATAGTTTCTTTTAGTTTTTCTTGTGTTGCCATTACAAATCCTTTTATCAGATGATGCGTAGATTTAGATTTTAATTTGTAATTACTAGTTTGTTTATTATTTATTATTTTCTTTAATATTTTTAACTACTTTTCTTATATTTGAAATTATTCACTTATTTTGAAGATGTGGTGTTTGTGTTATTGATTTTAGAACTGCCAGATGTAAGGAAATAACAGTACTGATTATGATAATGACAATTCCCACCGAATGATTTTCTACTCTAATAATATTTACAGATTTTAATCGTTAATAATTTAGCGTTTGTAAATTAAGGAGCAGAAGAATCGATTTTGTATTGGTAAAAAATATTTTTATACAATTGTCCTTTCAAACATTTAATGTTTATAAAAAAATTAATTTATAGAAAGTTAATTTCTTCCCACTCTGAAGTTATAGAACAATTATTTTTTATCTTCATAGAAAGTAATTATTCACTTAATGTATAAACCAAATATAAATCTCGTATAGTATATAAATAACAATAAGGATATATTAAAAAAATTGAGTGTCTATTACACAAGCGGAAGGTTTTTTAAAATGAAAGCAAAACTTATTGAAGTAGTAAAATTTAAGCAAATTCAAAGTTTTTCAAGCTTAAATCTTAAACGTTTTTCAAAATTTGAAAAATGAATGACTCTTAAACGTATTTCAAAATTTGAGAAATGAATGGCTTTTTATTTTTTGCTCCTCTGGATTTTCCCCAGCTCAAATCGTAATCGTTTTCCAAAATTTTAATATTAAGATTGCAACAAATTTAAATGAATGACCGTTTTATTTTTTTTATTTTTTTTCGCTCCTCAATATAAGCGACCTTTTTTGTTTGCTCTACTGTAGTTTTTCAATCTTAAATTTTAAACGTTTTGCAAAACTTAATAAAAACTTATTGAAATATGAAAATTTTAGCAAGTTCAACTATATGACGTTTTTGAAAATTTCCGAAAAACTTATTTAAACAAATTTAAATGAATGACCTTTTTTATTTTTGCTCCTCTGTATTTTTTGAATAAGTTTTTTAACTCGTAAACGTTTTTGAAAATTTGAGAAAAACTTATTGGAATATTAAATTCGAAGCAAAAAATTGAAGTAAATTTAAATGAATGACCTTTTTTGAAATGAATTTCTATTACATAAGCTAAAAGTTTTTCTTAATTTAAGAGAAATTTAATTCAACAAAACGACAAGCTAATATCTTAAATGTTTTTGATGAGCTTTTTTTTTTTTTTGCTCCTCAGTTTTTTTCAAAGCGGAAATTGAGAAGGTTTTTAAAAAATTTTGGAAAACTTAATAAAATTGAAGCAAATTTAAATGAATGATCTTTTTTTTTTTGTATTGAATGAATATTGCATGTGTTTGACATGAGCCAAATGGTTTTCAAAATGTAAGAAAAAGGTAGTAGAATTTAAAAATTTTTATAGAATTCAAGGAAAGGTCAAGCTAAAATCTTAAATGTTTTTGCACCATTTTCAAAATTGAAGACCTTTTTTTTTTTTTTTTTGCTCCTCTCTTTTTTTCAGAGGTAAAAACTGCCAAAATTTTCTTAAGTTTTCAGCAAATTTAAATTGAGGACCTTTTTTTTTTTTTTTGGTCCTCACTTTTCGCAAAGCGTAAATCATACTAAAATCTTAAATGTTTTTCACCATTTTTAAAAATGAGGACCTTTTTTTTTTTTTTTTTTTTTTTTTTTTTTTTTTTTTGCTCCTCGCTTTTGAAATCGACCACAATTTTCTAAAGATTTCAGCAAATTTAAATTGAGGACCTTTTTTTTTAACATCGTATATGTTTTCCACAATTTGAGAAAATCTTATTCAAATCTTAAACTTGAAAAAAGAATTTTGTTTGGCTTCTCTATTGTTTTTCAAGCTTCAATCTTAAACGTTTTTAAAAACGTTCGAGAAACTTATTGAAATATTAATATTTCCACAAAACCAAATTTTAGCGAATGTTCCAATTTTTTACTTACGATTTTTGCATAACCGTGTTGCATTCTGCCATCTTAGATATCAGCATCATATCATCTTCATTTGTAAGTATAAGGTAAGGTGAAGCATCTGCGGATAATAAAAATCAAAAAGAATAATCAAAATAAAGATATCATTTATGCACATAACTCACCGTATAACAGACGCATCAGCTCTTCATTTTCATTATTTTAGAAAAAGTGTATCATGTGTGTATATGTACCATTCAATGCCTGATAATGGTCAATTCTTCAACAATACCATGAATTACTTACATCATTTATCATGAATATTGCTTCTCCAAGCTTATACCAGCGCCAAATAATTTTGTGCAAAATTTTATTAAATGGTTAGTAGGTGCTTTTGGTAATTATTTATTTTTTATATATGTCAATCATATATATTTTGTCGACCAGCATCTTATACATTTGCCCAATTTGTTCCAACACAATAATACTCCTTCAGAATAAAATATTTATTATTATTAGCTATGTATATGTAAAATAAATTTTTTAAATATACTTTACCTTTTTTTCATCCATATTGGGTTTTTTGATCCTCCTATTTATAGCGTAATAGTCCCAGCCAGTTATAGTTGCACGTTTTATAATTGTTCATAACCAATGAGCTCTACCTTTTTTTGGTACAGAGATTCATATTTATATTTTTTAACGTTCAGTAACTTTTTCCTTTCTTATATGGTTTTCTTTTTCAATCACCACCTCCATTTTATTATAATTTATTATTTGGAATAAACATTTTTAAAACGAATCTGTAAAGAAATAAAATAATATTAATAATTTTTGGTCATACAGATACAACACAAACAATATTATTAGATAAAAAGTAATTTTGATTTTTTTTTCAAAAATCTTTTATATGCAATTATAATTATTCCGAGTAATAATCAGTTGTTCCATACTTAAAGTCTAAATTTTGGAAGTATAATTCTCTACTCTTTTCTCTTTTTACTTTTTAATCCTATACTGACTTCTTTTGGAAAGCGTTAGTAGGTTACTGAGGCGCTTATTACTCAAAAGCAAATAAACAATTTGATCGATACATTTTTTTGGTAAGAAATTATAATTTTGATGCGATTCTGTATTAGTTTAGAAGAAACTTTTATAAAACATGATTTTGATAAAAACATTTTTATCCTTTTTAACGACATTGCATAAATGATATAGTTTCTTTTAGTTTTTCTTGTGTTGCCATTACAAATCCTTTTATCAGATGATGCGTAGATTTAGATTTTAATTTGTAATTACTAGTTTGTTTATTATTTATTATTTTCTTTAATATTTTTAACTACTTTTTCTTATATTTGAAATTATTCACTTATTTTGAAGATGTGGTGTTTGTGTTATTGATTTTAGAACTGCCAGATGTAAGGAAATAACAGTACTGATTATGATAATGACAATTCCCACCGAATGATTTTCTACTCTAATAATATTTACAGATTTTAATCGTTAATAATTTAGCGTTTGTAAATTAAGGAGCAGAAGAATCGATTTTGTATTGGTAAAAAATATTTTTATACAATTGTCCTTTCAAACATTTAATGTTTATAAAAAAATTAATTTATAGAAAGTTAATTTCTTCCCACTCTGAAGTTATAGAACAATTATTTTTTATCTTCATAGAAAGTAATTATTCACTTAATGTATAAACCAAATATAAATCTCGTATAGTATATAAATAACAATAAGGATATATTAAAAAAATTGAGTGTCTATTACACAAGCGGAAGGTTTTTCAAAATGAAAGCAAAACTTATTGAAGTAGTAAAATTTAAGCAAATTCAAAGTTTTTCAAGCTTAAATCTTAAACGTTTTTCAAAATTTGAAAAATGAATGACTCTTAAACGTATTTCAAAATTTGAGAAATGAATGGCTTTTTATTTTTTGCTCCTCTGGATTTTCCCAAGCTTAAATCGTAATCGTTTTCCAAAATTTTAATATTAAGATTGCAACAAATTTAAATGAATGACCGTTTTATTTTTTTTTATTTTTTTTCGCTCCTCAATATAAGCGACCTTTTTTGTTTGCTCTACTGTAGTTTTTCAATCTTAAATTTTAAACGTTTTGCAAAACTTAATAAAAACTTATTGAAATATGAAAATTTTAGCAAGTTCAACTATATGACGTTTTTGAAAATTTCCGAAAAACTTATTTAAACAAATTTAAATGAATGACCTTTTTTATTTTTTGCTCCTCTGTATTTTTTGAATAAGTTTTTTAACTCGTAAACGTTTTTGAAAATTTGAGAAAAACTTATTGGAATATTAAATTCGAAGCAAAAAATTGAAGTAAATTTAAATGAATGACCTTTTTTGAAATGAATTTCTATTACATAAGCTAAAAGTTTTTCTTAATTTAAGAGAAATTTAATTCAACAAAACGACAAGCTAATATCTTAAATGTTTTTGATGAGCTTTTTTTTTTTTTTTGCTCCTCAGTTTTTTTCAAAGCGGAAATTGAGAAGGTTTCTAAAAAATTTTGGAAAACTTAATAAAATTGAAGCAAATTTAAATGAATGATCTTTTTTTTTTGTATTGAATGAATATTGCATGTGTTTGACATGAGCCAAATGGTTTTCAAAATGTAAGAGAAAGGTAGTAGAATTAAAAAATTTTTATAGAATTCAAGGAAAGGTCAAGCTAAAATCTTAAATGTTTTTGCACCATTTTCAAAATTGAAGACCTTTTTTTTTTTTTTTTTTGCTCCTCTCTTTTTTTCAGAGGTAAAAACTGCCAAAATTTTCTTAAGTTTTCAGCAAATTTAAATTGAGGACCTTTTTTTTTTTTTTTTTTTTTTTTTTTTTTTTTTGCTCCTCACTTTTTTTCAAAGCTAACATCGTATATGTTTTCCACAATTTGAGAAAATCTTATTCAAATCTTAAACTTAAACTTGAAAAAAGAATTTTGTTTGGCTTCTCTATTGTTTTTCAAGCTTAAATCTTAAACGTTTTTAAAAATGTTCGAGAAACTTTTTGAAATATTAATATTTTCACAAAACCAAATTTTAGCGAATGTTCCAATTTTTTACTTACGATTTTTGCATAACCGTGCATTAATTATTCTGCCATCTTGGATATCAGCATCATATCATCTTCATTTGTAAGTATAAGGTAAGGTGAAGCATCTGCGGATAATAAAAATCAAAAAGAATAATCAAAATAAAGATATCATTTATGCACATAACTCACCGTATAACAGACGCATCAGCTCTTCATTTTCATTATTTTAGAAAAAGTGTATCATGTGTGTATATGTACCATTCAATGCCTGATAATGGTCAATTCTTCAACAATACCATGAATTACTTACATCATTTATCATGAATATTGCTTCTCCAAGCTTATACCAGCGCCAAATAATTTTGTGCAAAATTTTATTAAATGGTTAGTAGGTGCTTTTGGTAATTATTTATTTTTTATATATGTCAATCATATATATTTTGTCGACCAGCATCTTATACATTAGCCCAATTTGTTCCAACACAATAATACTCCTTCAGAATAAAATATTTATTATTATTAGCTATGTATATGTAAAATAAATTTTTTAAATATACTTTACCTTTTTTTCATCCATATTGGGTTTTTTGATCCTCCTATTTATAGCGTAATAGTCCCAGCCAGTTATAGTTGCACGTTTTATAATTGTTCATAACCAATGAGCTCTACCTTTTTTTGGTACAGAGATTCATATTTATAATAAAAAATATAAAATAAAATAATATTAATAATTTTTGGTCATACAGATACAACACAAACAATATTATTAGATAAAAAGTAATTTTGATTTTTTTTTCAAAAATCTTTTATATGCAATTATAATTATTCCGAGTAATAATCAGTTGTTCCATACTTAAAGTCTAAATTTTGGAAGTATAATTCTCTACTCTTTTCTCTTTTTACTTTTTAATCCTATACTGACTTCTTTTGGAAAGCGTTAGTAGGTTACTGAGGCGCTTATTACTCAAAAGCAAATAAACAATTTGATCGATACATTTTTTTGGTAAGAAATTATAATTTTGATGCGATTCTGTATTAGTTTAGAAGAAACTTTTATAAAACATGATTTTGATAAAAACATTTTTATCCTTTTTAACGACATTGCATAAATGATATAGTTTCTTTTAGTTTTTCTTGTGTTGCCATTACAAATCCTTTTATCAGATGATGCGTAGATTTAGATTTTAATTTGTAATTACTAGTTTGTTTATTATTATTTATTATTTTCTTTAATATTTTTAACTACTTTTTCTTATATTTGAAATTATTCACTTATTTTGAAGATGTGGTGTTTGTGTTATTGATTTTAGAACTGCCAGATGTAAGGAAATAACAGTACTGATAATGATAATGACAATTCCCACCGAATGATTTTCTACTCTAATAATATTTACAGATTTTAATCGTTAATAATTTAGCGTTAGTAAATTAAGGAGCAGAAGAATCGATTTTGTATTGGTAAAAAATATTTTTATACAATTGTCCTTTCAAACATTTAATGTTTATAAAAAAATTAATTTATAGAAAGTTAATTTCTTCCCACTCTGAAGTTATAGAACAATTATTTTTTATCTTCATAGAAAGTAATTATTCACTTAATGTATAAACCAAATATAAATCTCGTATAGTATATAAATAACAATAAGGATATATTAAAAAAATTGAGTGTCTATTACACAAGCGGAAGGTTTTTTAAAATGAAAGCAAAACTTATTGAAGTAGTAAAATTTAAGCAAATTCAAAGTTTTTCAAGCTTAAATCTTAAACGTTTTTCAAAATTTGAAAAATGAATGACTCTTAAACGTATTTCAAAATTTGAGAAATGAATGGCTTTTTATTTTTTGCTCCTCTGGATTTTCCCCAGCTCAAATCGTAATCGTTTTCCAAAATTTTAATATTAAGATTGCAACAAATTTAAATGAATGACCGTTTTATTTTTTTTTATTTTTTTTCGCTCCTCAATATAAGCGACCTTTTTTGTTTGCTCTACTGTAGTTTTTCAATCTTAAATTTTAAACGTTTTGCAAAACTTAATAAAAACTTATTGAAATATGAAAATTTTAGCAAGTTCAACTATATGACGTTTTTGAAAATTTCCGAAAAACTTATTTAAACAAATTTAAATGAATGACCTTTTTTATTTTTTGCTCCTCTGTATTTTTTGAATAAGTTTTTTAACTCGTAAACGTTTTTGAAAATTTGAGAAAAACTTATTGGAATATTAAATTCGAAGCAAAAAATTGAAGTAAATTTAAATGAATGACCTTTTTTGAAATGAATTTCTATTACATAAGCTAAAAGTTTTTCTTAATTTAAGAGAAATTTAATTCAACAAAACGACAAGCTAATATCTTAAATGTTTTTGATGAGCTTTTTTTTTTTTTTGCTCCTCAGTTTTTTTCAAAGCGGAAATTGAGAAGGTTTTTAAAAAATTTTGGAAAACTTAATAAAATTGAAGCAAATTTAAATGAATGATCTTTTTTTTTTGTATTGAATGAATATTGCATGTGTTTGACATGAGCGAAATGGTTTTCAAAATGTAAGAAAAAGGTAGTAGAATTAAAAAATTTTTATAGAATTCAAGGAAAGGTCAAGCTAAAATCTTAAATGTTTTGCACCATTTTCAAAATTGAAGACCTTTTTTTTTTTTTTTTTTTTTTTTTTTTCTCCTCTCTTTTTTTCAGAGGTAAAAACTGCCAAAATTTTCTTAAGTTTTCAGCAAATTTAAATTGAGGACCTTTTTTTTTTTTTTTTTTTTTTTTTTTTTTGCTCCTCACTTTTGAAATCGACCACAATTTTCTGAAGATTTCAGCAAATTTAAATTGAGGACCTTTTTTTTTTTTTTTTTTTTTTTTTTTTTTTTTTTTTGCTCCTCACTTTTTTTCAAAGCTAACATCGTATATGTTTTCCACAATTTGAGAAAATCTTATTCAAATCTTAAACTTAAACTTGAAAAAAGAATTTTGTTTGGCTTCTCTATTGTTTTTCAAGCTTAAATCTTAAACGTTTTTAAAAATGTTCGAGAAACTTTTTGAAATATTAATATTTTCACAAAACCAAATTTTAGCGAATGTTCCAATTTTTTACTTACGATTTTTGCATAACCGTGTATTAATTATTCTGCCATCTTGGATATCAGCATCATATCATCTTCATTTGTAAGTATAAGGTAAGGTGAAGCATCTGCGGATAATAAAAATCAAAAAGAATAATCAAAATAAAGATATCATTTATGCACATAACTCACCGTATAACAGACGCATCAGCTCTTCATTTTCATTATTTTAGAAAAAGTGTATCATGTGTGTATATGTACCATTCAATGCCTGATAATGGTCAATTCTTCAACAATACCATGAATTACTTACATCATTTATCATGAATATTGCTTCTCCAAGCTTATACCAGCGCCAAATAATTTTGTGCAAAATTTTATTAAATGGTTAGTAGGTGCTTTTGGTAATTATTTATTTTTTATATATGTCAATCATATATATTTTGTCGACCAGCATCTTATACATTAGCCCAATTTGTTCCAACACAATAATACTCCTTCAGAATAAAATATTTATTATTATTAGCTATATATATGTAAAATAAATTTTTTAAATATACTTTACCTTTTTTTCATCCATATTGGGTTTTTTGATCCTCCTATTTATAGCGTAATAGTCCCAGCCAGTTATAGTTGCACGTTTTATAATTGTTCATAACCAATGAGCTCTACCTTTTTTTGGTACAGAGATTCATATTTATATTCTTTAACGTTCAGTAACTTTTTCCTTTCTTATATGGTTTTCTTTTTCAATCACCACCTCCATTTTATTATAATTTATTATTTGGAATAAACATTTTTAAAACGAATCTGTAAAGAAATAAAATAATATTAATAATTTTTGGTCATACGCATACAACACAAACAATATTATTAGATAAAAAGTAATTTTGATTTTTTTTTCGAAAATCTTTTATATGCAATTATAATTATTCCGAGTAATAATCAGTTGTTCCATACTTAAAGTCTAAATTTTGGAAGTATAATTCTCTACTCTTTTCTCTTTTTACTTTTTAATCCTATACTGACTTCTTTTGGAAAGCGTTAGTAGGTTACTGAGGCGCTTATTACTCAAAAGCAAATAAACAATTTGATCGATACATTTTTTTGGTAAGAAATTATAATTTTGATGCGATTCTGTATTAGTTTAGAAGAAACTTTTATAAAACATGATTTTGATAAAAACATTTTTATCCTTTTTAACGACATTGCATAAATGATATAGTTTCTTTTAGTTTTTCTTGTGTTGCCATTACAAATCCTTTTATCAGATGATGCGTAGATTTAGATTTTAATTTGTAATTACTAGTTTGTTTATTATTATTTATTATTTTCTTTAATATTTTTAACTACTTTTTCTTATATTTGAAATTATTCACTTATTTTGAAGATGTGGTGTTTGTGTTATTGATTTTAGAACTGCCAGATGTAAGGAAATAACAGTACTGATAATGATAATGACAATTCCCACCGAATGATTTTCTACTCTAATAATATTTACAGATTTTAATCGTTAATAATTTAGCGTTTGTAAATTAAGGAGCAGAAGAATCGATTTTGTATTGGTAAAAATATTTTTATACAATTGTCCTTTCAAACATTTAATGTTTATAAAAAAATTAATTTATAGAAAGTTAATTTCTTCCCACTCTGAAGTTATAGAACAATTATTTTTTATCTTCATAGAAAGTAATTATTCACTTAATGTATAAACCAAATATAAATCTCGTATAGTATATAAATAACAATAAGGATATATTAAAAAAATTGAGTGTCTATTACACAAGCGGAAGGTTTTTTAAAATGAAAGCAAAACTTATTGAAGTAGTAAAATTTA
Organism: Cochliomyia hominivorax; assembly: GCA_004302925.2. Taxonomy (NCBI): domain Eukaryota; kingdom Metazoa; phylum Arthropoda; class Insecta; order Diptera; family Calliphoridae; genus Cochliomyia; species Cochliomyia hominivorax. Next base: position 59,574 of record PYHX02000234.1, on the reverse strand, counting down.
AGCAAATTCAAAGTTTTTCAAGCTTAAATCTTAAACGTTTTTCAAAATTTGAAAAATGAATGACTCTTAAACGTATTTCAAAATTTGAGAAATGAATGGCTTTTTATTTTTTGCTCCTCTGGATTTTCCCCAGCTCAAATCGTAATCGTTTTCCAAAATTTTAATATTAAGATTGCAACAAATTTAAATGAATGACCGTTTTATTTTTTTTTATTTTTTTTCGCTCCTCAATATAAGCGACCTTTTTTGTTTGCTCTACTGTAGTTTTTCAATCTTAAATTTTAAACGTTTTGCAAAACTTAATAAAAACTTATTGAAATATGAAAATTTTAGCAAGTTCAACTATATGACGTTTTTGAAAATTTCCGAAAAACTTATTTAAACAAATTTAAATGAATGACCTTTTTTATTTTTTGCTCCTCTGTATTTTTTGAATAAGTTTTTAACTCGTAAACGTTTTTGAAAATTTGAGAAAAACTTATTGGAATATTAAATTCGAAGCAAAAAATTGAAGTAAATTTAAATGAATGACCTTTTTTGAAATGAATTTCTATTACATAAGCTAAAAGTTTTTCTTAATTTAAGAGAAATTTAATTCAACAAAACGACAAGCTAATATCTTAAATGTTTTTGATGAGCTTTTTTTTTTTTTTGCTCCTCAGTTTTTTTCAAAGCGGAAATTGAGAAGGTTTTTAAAAAATTTTGGAAAACTTAATAAAATTGAAGCAAATTTAAATGAATGATCTTTTTTTTTTGTATTGAATGAATATTGCATGTGTTTGACATGAGCCAAATGGTTTTCAAAATGTAAGAAAAGGTAGTAGAATTTAAAAATTTTTATAGAATTCAAGGAAAGGTCAAGCTAAAATCTTAAATGTTTTTGCACCATTTTCAAAATTGAAGACCTTTTTTTTTTTGCTCCTCTCTTTTTTTCAGAGGTAAAAACTGCCAAAATTTTCTTAAGTTTTCAGCAAATTTAAATTGAGGACCTTTTTTTTTTTTGGTCCTCACTTTTCGCAAAGCGTAAATCATACTAAAATCTTAAATGTTTTTCACCATTTTTAAAAATGAGGACCTTTTTTTTTTTTTTTTTTTTTTTTTTTTTGCTCCTCGCTTTTGAAATCGACCACAATTTTCTGAAGATTTCAGCAAATTTAAATTGAGGACCTTTTTTTTTTTTTTTTTTTTTTTTTTTTTTGCTCCTCACTTTTTTTCAAAGCTAACATCGTATATGTTTTCCACAATTTGAGAAAATCTTATTCAAATCTTAAACTTGAAAAAAGAATTTTGTTTGGCTTCTCTATTGTTTTTCAAGCTTCAATCTTAAACGTTTTTAAAAACGTTCGAGAAACTTATTGAAATATTAATATTTCCACAAAACCAAATTTTAGCGAATGTTCCAATTTTTTACTTACGATTTTTGCATAACCGTGTTGCATTCTGCCATCTTAGATATCAGCATCATATCATCTTCATTTGTAAGTATAAGGTAAGGTGAAGCATCTGCGGATAATAAAAATCAAAAAGAATAATCAAAATAAAGATATCATTTATGCACATAACTCACCGTATAACAGACGCATCAGCTCTTCATTTTCATTATTTTAGAAAAAGTGTATCATGTGTGTATATGTACCATTCAATGCCTGATAATGGTCAATTCTTCAACAATACCATGAATTACTTACATCATTTATCATGAATATTGCTTCTCCAAGCTTATACCAGCGCCAAATAATTTTGTGCAAAATTTTATTAAATGGTTAGTAGGTGCTTTTGGTAATTATTTATTTTTTATATATGTCAATCATATATATTTTGTCGACCAGCATCTTATACATTAGCCCAATTTGTTCCAACACAATAATACTCCTTCAGAATAAAATATTTATTATTATTAGCTATATATATGTAAAATAAATTTTTAAATATACTTTACCTTTTTTTCATCCATATTGGGTTTTTTGATCCTCCTATTTATAGCGTAATAGTCCCAGCCAGTTATAGTTGCACGTTTTATAATTGTTCATAACCAATGAGCTCTACCTTTTTTTGGTACAGAGATTCATATTTATAATAAAAAATATAAATAAAATAATATTAATAATTTTGGTCATACAGATACAACACAAACAATATTATTAGATAAAAAGTAATTTTGATTTTTTTTTCAAAAATCTTTTATATGCAATTATAATTATTCCGAGTAATAATCAGTTGTTCCATACTTAAAGTCTAAATTTTGGAAGTATAATTCTCTACTCTTTCTCTTTTTACTTTTTAATCCTATACTGACTTCTTTTGGAAAGCGTTAGTAGGTTACTGAGGCGCTTATTACTCAAAAGCAAATAAACAATTTGATCGATACATTTTTTGGTAAGAAATTATAATTTTGATGCGATTCTGTATTAGTTTAGAAGAAACTTTTATAAAACATGATTTTGATAAAACATTTTTATCCTTTTAACGACATTGCATAAATGATATAGTTTCTTTTAGTTTTTCTTGTGTTGCCATTACAAATCCTTTTATCAGATGATGCGTAGATTTAGATTTTAATTTGTAATTACTAGTTTGTTTATTATTATTTATTATTTTCTTTAATATTTTTAACTACTTTTTCTTATATTTGAAATTATTCACTTATTTTGAAGATGTGGTGTTTGTGTTATTGATTTTAGAACTGCCAGATGTAAGGAAATAACAGTACTGATAATGATAATGACAATTCCCACCGAATGATTTTCTACTCTAATAATATTTACAGATTTTAATCGTTAATAATTTAGCGTTAGTAAATTAAGGAGCAGAAGAATCGATTTTGTATTGGTAAAAAATATTTTTATACAATTGTCCTTTCAAACATTTAATGTTTATAAAAAAATTAATTTATAGAAAGTTAATTTCTTCCCACTCTGAAGTTATAGAACAATTATTTTTTATCTTCATAGAAAGTAATTATTCACTTAATGTATAAACCAAATATAAATCTCGTATAGTATATAAATAACAATAAGGATATATTAAAAAAATTGAGTGTCTATTACACAAGCGGAAGGTTTTTTAAAATGAAAGCAAAACTTATTGAAGTAGTAAAATTTAAGCAAATTCAAAGTTTTTCAAGCTTAAATCTTAAACGTTTTTCAAAATTTGAAAAATGAATGACTCTTAAACGTATTTCAAAATTTGAGAAATGAATGGCTTTTTATTTTTTGCTCCTCTGGATTTTCCCCAGCTCAAATCGTAATCGTTTTCCAAAATTTAATATTAAGATTGCAACAAATTTAAATGAATGACCGTTTTATTTTTTTTTATTTTTTTTCGCTCCTCAATATAAGCGACCTTTTTTGTTTGCTCTACTGTAGTTTTTCAATCTTAAATTTTAAACGTTTTGCAAAACTTAATAAAAACTTATTGAAATATGAAAATTTTAGCAAGTTCAACTATATGACGTTTTTGAAAATTTCCGAAAAACTTATTTAAACAAATTTAAATGAATGACCTTTTTTATTTTTTGCTCCTCTGTATTTTTTGAATAAGTTTTTTAACTCGTAAACGTTTTTGAAAATTTGAGAAAAACTTATTGGAATATTAAATTCGAAGCAAAAAATTGAAGTAAATTTAAATGAATGACCTTTTTTGAAATGAATTTCTATTACATAAGCTAAAAGTTTTTCTTAATTTAAGAGAAATTTAATTCAACAAAACGACAAGCTAATATCTTAAATGTTTTTGATGAGCTTTTTTTTTTTTTGCTCCTCAGTTTTTTTCAAAGCGGAAATTGAGAAGGTTTTTAAAAAATTTTGGAAAACTTAATAAAATTGAAGCAAATTTAAATGAATGATCTTTTTTTTTTGTATTGAATGAATATTGCATGTGTTTGACATGAGCGAAATGGTTTTCAAAATGTAAGAAAAAGGTAGTAGAATTAAAAATTTTTATAGAATTCAAGGAAAGGTCAAGCTAAAATCTTAAATGTTTTTGCACCATTTTCAAAATTGAAGACCTTTTTTTTTTTTTTTTTTTTTTTTTTTTTTTTTTTCTCCTCTCTTTTTTTCAGAGGTAAAAACTGCCAAAATTTTCTTAAGTTTTCAGCAAATTTAAATTGAGGACCTTTTCTTTTTTTTTTTTTTTTTTTTTTTTTTTTTTTTTTTGCTCCTCACTTTTTTCAAAGCTAACATCGTATATGTTTTCCACAATTTGAGAAAATCTTATTCAAATCTTAAACTTAAACTTGAAAAAAGAATTTTGTTTGGCTTCTCTATTGTTTTTCAAGCTTAAATCTTAAACGTTTTTAAAAATGCTCGAGAAACTTTTTGAAATATTAATATTTTCACAAAACCAAATTTTAGCGAATGTTCCAATTTTTACTTACGATTTTTTGCATAACCGTGTATTAATTATTCTGCCATCTTGGATATCAGCATCATATCATCTTCATTTGTAAGTATAAGGTAAGGTGAAGCATCTGCGGATAATAAAAATCAAAAAGAATAATCAAAATAAAGATATCATTTATGCACATAACTCACCGTATAACAGACGCATCAGCTCTTCATTTTCATTATTTTAGAAAAAGTGTATCATGTGTGTATATGTACCATTCAATGCCTGATAATGGTCAATTCTTCAACAATACCATGAATTACTTACATCATTTATCATGAATATTGCTTCTCCAAGCTTATACCAGCGCCAAATAATTTTGTGCAAAATTTTATTAAATGGTTAGTAGGTGCTTTTGGTAATTATTTATTTTTATATATGTCAATCATATATATTTTGTCGACCAGCATCTTATACATTAGCCCAATTTGTTCCAACACAATAATACTCCTTCAGAATAAAATATTTATTATTATTAGCTATATATATGTAAATAAATTTTTTAAATATACTTTACCTTTTTTTCATCCATATTGGGTTTTTTGATCCTCCTATTTATAGCGTAATAGTCCCAGCCAGTTATAGTTGCACGTTTTATAATTGTTCATAACCAATGAGCTCTACCTTTTTTTGGTACAGAGATTCATATTTATATTCTTTAACGTTCAGTAACTTTTTCCTTTCTTATATGGTTTTCTTTTTCAATCACCACCTCCATTTTATTATAATTTATTATTTGGAATAAACATTTTTAAAACGAATCTGTAAAGAAATAAAATAATATTAATAATTTTTGGTCATACGCATACAACACAAACAATATTATTAGATAAAAAGTAATTTTGATTTTTTTTTCGAGAATCTTTTATATGCAATTATAATTATTCCGAGTAATAATCAGTTGTTCCATACTTAAAGTCTAAATTTTGGAAGTATAATTCTCTACTCTTTCTCTTTTTACTTTTTAATCCTATACTGACTTCTTTTGGAAAGCGTTAGTAGGTTACTGAGGCGCTTATTACTCAAAAGCAAATAAACAATTTGATCGATACATTTTTTTGGTAAGAAATTATAATTTTGATGCGATTCTGTATTAGTTTAGAAGAAACTTTTATAAAACATGATTTTGATAAAAACATTTTTATCCTTTTTAACGACATTGCATAAATGATATAGTTTCTTTTAGTTTTTCTTGTGTTGCCATTACAAATCCTTTTATCAGATGATGCGTAGATTTAGATTTTAATTTGTAATTACTAGTTTGTTATTATTATTTATTATTTTCTTTAATATTTTTAACTACTTTTTCTTATATTTGAAATTATTCACTTATTTGAAGATGTGGTGTTTGTGTTATTGATTTTAGAACTGCCAGATGTAAGGAAATAACAGTACTGATAATGATAATGACAATTCCCACCGAATGATTTTCTACTCTAATAATATTTACAGATTTTAATCGTTAATAATTTAGCGTTAGTAAATTAAGGAGCAGAAGAATCGATTTTGTATTGGTAAAAAATATTTTTATACAATTGTCCTTTCAAACATTTAATGTTTATAAAAAATTAATTTATAGAAAGTTAATTTCTTCCCACTCTGAAGTTATAGAACAATTATTTTTTATCTTCATAGAAAGTAATTATTCACTTAATGTATAAACCAAATATAAATCTCGTATAGTATATAAATAACAATAAGGATATATTAAAAAAATTGAGTGTCTATTACACAAGCGGAAGGTTTTTTAAAATGAAAGCAAAACTTATTGAAGTAGTAAAATTTAAGCAAATTCAAAGTTTTTCAAGCTTAAATCTTAAACGTTTTTCAAAATTTGAAAAATGAATGACTCTTAAACGTATTTCAAAATTTGAGAAATGAATGGCTTTTTATTTTTTGCTCCTCTGGATTTTCCCCAGCTCAAATCGTAATCGTTTTCCAAAATTTTAATATTAAGATTGCAACAAATTTAAATGAATGACCGTTTTATTTTTTTTTATTTTTTTTCGCTCCTCAATATAAGCGACCTTTTTTGTTTGCTCTACTGTAGTTTTTCAATCTTAAATTTTAAACGTTTTGCAAAACTTAATAAAAACTTATTGAAATATGAAAATTTTAGCAAGTTCAACTATATGACGTTTTTGAAAATTTCCGAAAAACTTATTTAAACAAATTTAAATGAATGACCTTTTTTATTTTTTGCTCCTCTGTATTTTTTGAATAAGTTTTTTAACTCGTAAACGTTTTTGAAAATTTGAGAAAAACTTATTGGAATATTAAATTCGAAGCAAAAAATTGAAGTAAATTTAAATGAATGACCTTTTTTGAAATGAATTTCTATTACATAAGCTAAAAGTTTTTCTTAATTTAAGAGAAATTTAATTCAACAAAACGACAAGCTAATATCTTAAATGTTTTTGATGAGCTTTTTTTTTTTTTTGCTCCTCAGTTTTTTTCAAAGCGGAAATTGAGAAGGTTTTTAAAAAATTTTGGAAAACTTAATAAAATTGAAGCAAATTTAAATGAATGATCTTTTTTTTTTTGTATTGAATGAATATTGCATGTGTTTGACATGAGCCAAATGGTTTTCAAAATGTAAGAAAAAGGTAGTAGAATTTAAAAATTTTTATAGATTCAAGGAAAGGTCAAGCTAAAATCTTAAATGTTTTTGCACCATTTTCAAAATTGAAGACCTTTTTTTTTTTTTTTTTTGCTCCTCTCTTTTTTCAGAGGTAAAAACTGCCAAAATTTTCTTAAGTTTTCAGCAAATTTAAATTGAGGACCTTTTTTTTTTTTGGTCCTCACTTTCGCAAAGCGTAAATCATACTAAAATCTTAAATGTTTTTCACCATTTTAAAATGATGGACCTTTTTTTTTTTTTTTTTTTTTGCTCCTCGCTTTGAAATCGACCACAATTTTCTAAGATTTCAGCAAATTTAAATTGAGGACCTTTTTTTTTTTTGCTCCTCACTTTTTTTCAAAGCTAACATCGTATATGTTTTCCACAATTTGAGAAAATCTTATTCAAATCTTAAACTTGAAAAAAGAATTTTGTTTGGCTTCTCTATTGTTTTTCAAGCTTCAATCTTAAACGTTTTAAAAACGTTCGAGAAACTTATTGAAATATTAATATTTCCACAAAACCAAATTTTAGCGAATGTTCCAATTTTTTACTTACGATTTTTGCATAACCGTGTTGCATTCTGCCATCTTAGATATCAGCATCATATCATCTTCATTTGTAAGTATAAGGTAAGGTGAAGCATCTGCGGATAATAAAAATCAAAAAGAATAATCAAAATAAAGATATCATTTATGCACATAACTCACCGTATAACAGACGCATCAGCTCTTCATTTTCATTATTTTAGAAAAAGTGTATCATGTGTGTATATGTACCATTCAATGCCTGATAATGGTCAATTCTTCAACAATACCATGAATTACTTACATCATTTATCATGAATATTGCTTCTCCAAGCTTATACCAGCGCCAAATAATTTTGTGCAAAATTTTATTAAATGGTTAGTAGGTGCTTTTGGTAATTATTTATTTTTTATATATGTCAATCATATATATTTTGTCGACCAGCATCTTATACATTTGCCCAATTTGTTCCAACACAATAATACTCCTTCAGAATAAAATATTTATTATTATTAGCTATGTATATGTAAAATAAATTTTTTAAATATACTTTACCTTTTTTTCATCCATATTGGGTTTTTTGATCCTCCTATTTATAGCGTAATAGTCCCAGCCAGTTATAGTTGCACGTTTTATAATTGTTCATAACCAATGAGCTCTACCTTTTTTTGGTACAGAGATTCATATTTATATTTTTTAACGTTCAGTAACTTTTTCCTTTCTTATATGGTTTTCTTTTTCAATCACCACCTCCATTTTATTATAATTTATTATTTGGAATAAACATTTTTAAAACGAATCTGTAAAGAAATAAAATAATATTAATAATTTTTGGTCATACAGATACAACACAAACAATATTATTAGATAAAAAGTAATTTTGATTTTTTTTTCAAAAATCTTTTATATGCAATTATAATTATTCCGAGTAATAATCAGTTGTTCCATACTTAAAGTCTAAATTTTGGAAGTATAATTCTCTACTCTTTTCTCTTTTTACTTTTTAATCCTATACTGACTTCTTTTGGAAAGCGTTAGTAGGTTACTGAGGCGCTTATTACTCAAAAGCAAATAAACAATTTGATCGATACATTTTTTTGGTAAGAAATTATAATTTTGATGCGATTCTGTATTAGTTTAGAAGAAACTTTTATAAAACATGATTTTGATAAAAACATTTTTATCCTTTTTAACGACATTGCATAAATGATATAGTTTCTTTTAGTTTTTCTTGTGTTGCCATTACAAATCCTTTTATCAGATGATGCGTAGATTTAGATTTTAATTTGTAATTACTAGTTTGTTTATTATTTATTATTTTCTTTAATATTTTTAACTACTTTTTCTTATATTTGAAATTATTCACTTATTTTGAAGATGTGGTGTTTGTGTTATTGATTTTAGAACTGCCAGATGTAAGGAAATAACAGTACTGATTATGATAATGACAATTCCCACCGAATGATTTTCTACTCTAATAATATTTACAGATTTTAATCGTTAATAATTTAGCGTTTGTAAATTAAGGAGCAGAAGAATCGATTTTGTATTGGTAAAAAATATTTTTATACAATTGTCCTTTCAAACATTTAATGTTTATAAAAAAATTAATTTATAGAAAGTTAATTTCTTCCCACTCTGAAGTTATAGAACAATTATTTTTTATCTTCATAGAAAGTAATTATTCACTTAATGTATAAACCAAATATAAATCTCGTATAGTATATAAATAACAATAAGGATATATTAAAAAAATTGAGTGTCTATTACACAAGCGGAAGGTTTTTCAAAATGAAAGCAAAACTTATTGAAGTAGTAAAATTTAAGCAAATTCAAAGTTTTTCAAGCTTAAATCTTAAACGTTTTTCAAAATTTGAAAAATGAATGACTCTTAAACGTATTTCAAAATTTGAGAAATGAATGGCTTTTTATTTTTTGCTCCTCTGGATTTTCCCAAGCTTAAATCGTAATCGTTTTCCAAAATTTTAATATTAAGATTGCAACAAATTTAAATGAATGACCGTTTTATTTTTTTTTTATTTTTTTTCGCTCCTCAATATAAGCGACCTTTTTTGTTTGCTCTACTGTAGTTTTTCAATCTTAAATTTTAAACGTTTTGCAAAACTTAATAAAAACTTATTGAAATATGAAAATTTTAGCAAGTTCAACTATATGACGTTTTTGAAAATTTCCGAAAAACTTATTTAAACAAATTTAAATGAATGACCTTTTTTATTTTTTGCTCCTCTGTATTTTTTGAATAAGTTTTTTAACTCGTAAACGTTTTTGAAAATTTGAGAAAAACTTATTGGAATATTAAATTCGAAGCAAAAAATTGAAGTAAATTTAAATGAATGACCTTTTTTGAAATGAATTTCTATTACATAAGCTAAAAGTTTTTCTTAATTTAAGAGAAATTTAATTCAACAAAACGACAAGCTAATATCTTAAATGTTTTTGATGAGCTTTTTTTTTTTTTTTGCTCCTCAGTTTTTTTCAAAGCGGAAATTGAGAAGGTTTTTAAAAAATTTTGGAAAACTTAATAAAATTGAAGCAAATTTAAATGAATGATCTTTTTTTTTTTTGTATTGAATGAATATTGCATGTGTTTGACATGAGCCAAATGGTTTTCAAAATGTAAGAAAAAGGTAGTAGAATTTAAAAATTTTTATAGAATTCAAGGAAAGGTCAAGCTAAAATCTTAAATGTTTTTGCACCATTTTCAAAATTGAAGACCTTTTTTTTTTTTTTTTTGCTCCTCTCTTTTTTTCAGAGGTAAAAACTGCCAAAATTTTCTTAAGTTTTCAGCAAATTTAAATTGAGGACCTTTTTTTTTTTTTGGTCCTCACTTTTCGCAAAGCGTAAATCATACTAAAATCTTAAATGTTTTTCACCATTTTTAAAAATGAGGACCTTTTTTTTTTTTTTTTTTTTTTTTTTTTTTTTTGCTCCTCGCTTTTGAAATCGACCACAATTTTCTGAAGATTTCAGCAAATTTAAATTGAGGACCTTTTTTTTTTTTTTTTTTTTTTTTTTTTTTTGCTCCTCACTTTTTTCAAAGCTAACATCGTATATGTTTTCCACAATTTGAGAAAATCTTATTCAAATCTTAAACTTGAAAAAAGAATTTTGTTTGGCTTCTCTATTGTTTTTCAAGCTTCAATCTTAAACGTTTTTAAAAACGTTCGAGAAACTTATTGAAATATTAATATTTCCACAAAACCAAATTTTAGCGAATGTTCCAATTTTTTACTTACGATTTTTGCATAACCGTGTTGCATTCTGCCATCTTAGATATCAGCATCATATCATCTTCATTTGTAAGTATAAGGTAAGGTGAAGCATCTGCGGATAATAAAAATCAAAAAGAATAATCAAAATAAAGATATCATTTATGCACATAACTCACCGTATAACAGACGCATCAGCTCTTCATTTTCATTATTTTAGAAAAAGTGTATCATGTGTGTATATGTACCATTCAATGCCTGATAATGGTCAATTCTTCAACAATACCATGAATTACTTACATCATTTATCATGAATATTGCTTCTCCAAGCTTATACCAGCGCCAAATAATTTTGTGCAAAATTTTATTAAATGGTTAGTAGGTGCTTTTGGTAATTATTTATTTTTTATATATGTCAATCATATATATTTTGTCGACCAGCATCTTATACATTTGCCCAATTTGTTCCAACACAATAATACTCCTTCAGAATAAAATATTTATTATTATTAGCTATGTATATGTAAAATAAATTTTTTAAATATACTTTACCTTTTTTTCATCCATATTGGGTTTTTTGATCCTCCTATTTATAGCGTAATAGTCCCAGCCAGTTATAGTTGCACGTTTTATAATTGTTCATAACCAATGAGCTCTACCTTTTTTTGGTACAGAGATTCATATTTATATTTTTTAACGTTCAGTAACTTTTTCCTTTCTTATATGGTTTTCTTTTTCAATCACCACCTCCATTTTATTATAATTTATTATTTGGAATAAACATTTTTAAAACGAATCTGTAAAGAAATAAAATAATATTAATAATTTTTGGTCATACAGATACAACACAAACAATATTATTAGATAAAAAGTAATTTTGATTTTTTTTTCAAAAATCTTTTATATGCAATTATAATTATTCCGAGTAATAATCAGTTGTTCCATACTTAAAGTCTAAATTTTGGAAGTATAATTCTCTACTCTTTTCTCTTTTTACTTTTTAATCCTATACTGACTTCTTTTGGAAAGCGTTAGTAGGTTACTGAGGCGCTTATTACTCAAAAGCAAATAAACAATTTGATCGATACATTTTTTTGGTAAGAAATTATAATTTTGATGCGATTCTGTATTAGTTTAGAAGAAACTTTTATAAAACATGATTTTGATAAAAACATTTTTATCCTTTTTAACGACATTGCATAAATGATATAGTTTCTTTTAGTTTTTCTTGTGTTGCCATTACAAATCCTTTTATCAGATGATGCGTAGATTTAGATTTTAATTTGTAATTACTAGTTTGTTTATTATTTATTATTTTCTTTAATATTTTTAACTACTTTTTCTTATATTTGAAATTATTCACTTATTTTGAAGATGTGGTGTTTGTGTTATTGATTTTAGAACTGCCAGATGTAAGGAAATAACAGTACTGATTATGATAATGACAATTCCCACCGAATGATTTTCTACTCTAATAATATTTACAGATTTTAATCGTTAATAATTTAGCGTTTGTAAATTAAGGAGCAGAAGAATCGATTTTGTATTGGTAAAAAATATTTTTATACAATTGTCCTTTCAAACATTTAATGTTTATAAAAAAATTAATTTATAGAAAGTTAATTTCTTCCCACTCTGAAGTTATAGAACAATTATTTTTTATCTTCATAGAAAGTAATTATTCACTTAATGTATAAACCAAATATAAATCTCGTATAGTATATAAATAACAATAAGGATATATTAAAAAAATTGAGTGTCTATTACACAAGCGGAAGGTTTTTCAAAATGAAAGCAAAACTTATTGAAGTAGTAAAATTTAAGCAAATTCAAAGTTTTTCAAGCTTAAATCTTAAACGTTTTTCAAAATTTGAAAAATGAATGACTCTTAAACGTATTTCAAAATTTGAGAAATGAATGGCTTTTTATTTTTTGCTCCTCTGGATTTTCCCAAGCTTAAATCGTAATCGTTTTCCAAAATTTTAATATTAAGATTGCAACAAATTTAAATGAATGACCGTTTTATTTTTTTTTTATTTTTTTTCGCTCCTCAATATAAGCGACCTTTTTTGTTTGCTCTACTGTAGTTTTTCAATCTTAAATTTTAAACGTTTTGCAAAACTTAATAAAAACTTATTGAAATATGAAAATTTTAGCAAGTTCAACTATATGACGTTTTTGAAAATTTCCGAAAAACTTATTTAAACAAATTTAAATGAATGACCTTTTTTATTTTTTGCTCCTCTGTATTTTTTGAATAAGTTTTTTAACTCGTAAACGTTTTTGAAAATTTGAGAAAAACTTATTGGAATATTAAATTCGAAGCAAAAAATTGAAGTAAATTTAAATGAATGACCTTTTTTGAAATGAATTTCTATTACATAAGCTAAAAGTTTTTCTTAATTTAAGAGAAATTTAATTCAACAAAACGACAAGCTAATATCTTAAATGTTTTTGATGAGCTTTTTTTTTTTTTTTGCTCCTCAGTTTTTTTCAAAGCGGAAATTGAGAAGGTTTTTAAAAAATTTTGGAAAACTTAATAAAATTGAAGCAAATTTAAATGAATGATCTTTTTTTTTTTGTATTGAATGAATATTGCATGTGTTTGACATGAGCCAAATGGTTTTCAAAATGTAAGAAAAAGGTAGTAGAATTTAAAAATTTTTATAGAATTCAAGGAAAGGTCAAGCTAAAATCTTAAATGTTTTTGCACCATTTTCAAAATTGAAGACCTTTTTTTTTTTTTTTTTGCTCCTCTCTTTTTTTCAGAGGTAAAAACTGCCAAAATTTTCTTAAGTTTTCAGCAAATTTAAATTGAGGACCTTTTTTTTTTTTTTGGTCCTCACTTTTCGCAAAGCGTAAATCATACTAAAATCTTAAATGTTTTTCACCATTTTTAAAAATGAGGACCTTTTTTTTTTTTTTTTTTTTTTTTTTTTTTTTGCTCCTCGCTTTTGAAATCGACCACAATTTTCTGAAGATTTCAGCAAATTTAAATTGAGGACCTTTTTTTTTTTTTTTTTTTTTTTTTTTTTGCTCCTCACTTTTTTCAAAGCTAACATCGTATATGTTTTCCACAATTTGAGAAAATCTTATTCAAATCTTAAACTTGAAAAAAGAATTTTGTTTGGCTTCTCTATTGTTTTTCAAGCTTCAATCTTAAACGTTTTTAAAAACGTTCGAGAAACTTATTGAAATATTAATATTTCCACAAAACCAAATTTTAGCGAATGTTCCAATTTTTTACTTACGATTTTTGCATAACCGTGTTGCATTCTGCCATCTTAGATATCAGCATCATATCATCTTCATTTGTAAGTATAAGGTAAGGTGAAGCATCTGCGGATAATAAAAATCAAAAAGAATAATCAAAATAAAGATATCATTTATGCACATAACTCACCGTATAACAGACGCATCAGCTCTTCATTTTCATTATTTTAGAAAAAGTGTATCATGTGTGTATATGTACCATTCAATGCCTGATAATGGTCAATTCTTCAACAATACCATGAATTACTTACATCATTTATCATGAATATTGCTTCTCCAAGCTTATACCAGCGCCAAATAATTTTGTGCAAAATTTTATTAAATGGTTAGTAGGTGCTTTTGGTAATTATTTATTTTTTATATATGTCAATCATATATATTTTGTCGACCAGCATCTTATACATTTGCCCAATTTGTTCCAACACAATAATACTCCTTCAGAATAAAATATTTATTATTATTAGCTATGTATATGTAAAATAAATTTTTTAAATATACTTTACCTTTTTTTCATCCATATTGGGTTTTTTGATCCTCCTATTTATAGCGTAATAGTCCCAGCCAGTTATAGTTGCACGTTTTATAATTGTTCATAACCAATGAGCTCTACCTTTTTTTGGTACAGAGATTCATATTTATATTTTTTAACGTTCAGTAACTTTTTCCTTTCTTATATGGTTTTCTTTTTCAATCACCACCTCCATTTTATTATAATTTATTATTTGGAATAAACATTTTTAAAACGAATCTGTAAAGAAATAAAATAATATTAATAATTTTTGGTCATACAGATACAACACAAACAATATTATTAGATAAAAAGTAATTTTGATTTTTTTTTCAAAAATCTTTTATATGCAATTATAATTATTCCGAGTAATAATCAGTTGTTCCATACTTAAAGTCTAAATTTTGGAAGTATAATTCTCTACTCTTTTCTCTTTTTACTTTTTAATCCTATACTGACTTCTTTTGGAAAGCGTTAGTAGGTTACTGAGGCGCTTATTACTCAAAAGCAAATAAACAATTTGATCGATACATTTTTTTGGTAAGAAATTATAATTTTGATGCGATTCTGTATTAGTTTAGAAGAAACTTTTATAAAACATGATTTTGATAAAAACATTTTTATCCTTTTTAACGACATTGCATAAATGATATAGTTTCTTTTAGTTTTTCTTGTGTTGCCATTACAAATCCTTTTATCAGATGATGCGTAGATTTAGATTTTAATTTGTAATTACTAGTTTGTTTATTATTTATTATTTTCTTTAATATTTTTAACTACTTTTTCTTATATTTGAAATTATTCACTTATTTTGAAGATGTGGTGTTTGTGTTATTGATTTTAGAACTGCCAGATGTAAGGAAATAACAGTACTGATTATGATAATGACAATTCCCACCGAATGATTTTCTACTCTAATAATATTTACAGATTTTAATCGTTAATAATTTAGCGTTTGTAAATTAAGGAGCAGAAGAATCGATTTTGTATTGGTAAAAAATATTTTTATACAATTGTCCTTTCAAACATTTAATGTTTATAAAAAAATTAATTTATAGAAAGTTAATTTCTTCCCACTCTGAAGTTATAGAACAATTATTTTTTATCTTCATAGAAAGTAATTATTCACTTAATGTATAAACCAAATATAAATCTCGTATAGTATATAAATAACAATAAGGATATATTAAAAAAATTGAGTGTCTATTACACAAGCGGAAGGTTTTTCAAAATGAAAGCAAAACTTATTGAAGTAGTAAAATTTAAGCAAATTCAAAGTTTTTCAAGCTTAAATCTTAAACGTTTTTCAAAATTTGAAAAATGAATGACTCTTAAACGTATTTCAAAATTTGAGAAATGAATGGCTTTTTATTTTTTGCTCCTCTGGATTTTCCCAAGCTTAAATCGTAATCGTTTTCCAAAATTTTAATATTAAGATTGCAACAAATTTAAATGAATGACCGTTTTATTTTTTTTTTATTTTTTTTCGCTCCTCAATATAAGCGACCTTTTTTGTTTGCTCTACTGTAGTTTTTCAATCTTAAATTTTAAACGTTTTGCAAAACTTAATAAAAACTTATTGAAATATGAAAATTTTAGCAAGTTCAACTATATGACGTTTTTGAAAATTTCCGAAAAACTTATTTAAACAAATTTAAATGAATGACCTTTTTTATTTTTTGCTCCTCTGTATTTTTTGAATAAGTTTTTTAACTCGTAAACGTTTTTGAAAATTTGAGAAAAACTTATTGGAATATTAAATTCGAAGCAAAAAATTGAAGTAAATTTAAATGAATGACCTTTTTTGAAATGAATTTCTATTACATAAGCTAAAAGTTTTTCTTAATTTAAGAGAAATTTAATTCAACAAAACGACAAGCTAATATCTTAAATGTTTTTGATGAGCTTTTTTTTTTTTTTTGCTCCTCAGTTTTTTTCAAAGCGGAAATTGAGAAGGTTTTTAAAAAATTTTGGAAAACTTAATAAAATTGAAGCAAATTTAAATGAATGATCTTTTTTTTTTTGTATTGAATGAATATTGCATGTGTTTGACATGAGCCAAATGGTTTTCAAAATGTAAGAAAAAGGTAGTAGAATTTAAAAATTTTTATAGAATTCAAGGAAAGGTCAAGCAAAAATCTTAAATGTTTTTGCACCATTTTCAAAATTGAAGACCTTTTTTTTTTTTTTTTGCTCCTCTCTTTTTTTCAGAGGTAAAAACTGCCAAAATTTTCTTAAGTTTTCAGCAAATTTAAATTGAGGACCTTTTTTTTTTTTTGGTCCTCACTTTTCGCAAAGCGTAAATCATACTAAAATCTTAAATGTTTTCACCATTTTTAAAAATGAGGACTTTTTTTTTTTTTTTTTTTTTTTTTTTTTTTTTGCTCCTCGCTTTTGAAATCGACCACAATTTTCTGAAGATTTCAGCAAATTTAAATTGAGGACCTTTTTTTTTTTTTTTTTTTTTTTTTTTTTTGCTCCTCACTTTTTTCAAAGCTAACATCGTATATGTTTTCCACAATTTGAGAAATCTTATTCAAATCTTAACTTGAAAAAAGAATTTTGTTTGGCTTCTCTATTGTTTTTCAAGCTTCAATCTTAAACGTTTTTAAAAACGTTCGAGAAACTTATTGAAATATTAATATTTCCACAAAACCAAATTTTAGCGAATGTTCCAATTTTTTACTTACGATTTTTGCATAACCGTGTTGCATTCTGCCATCTTAGATATCAGCATCATATCATCTTCATTTGTAAGTATAAGGTAAGGTGAAGCATCTGCGGATAATAAAAATCAAAAAGAATAATCAAAATAAAGATATCATTTATGCACATAACTCACCGTATAACAGACGCATCAGCTCTTCATTTTCATTATTTTAGAAAAAGTGTATCATGTGTGTATATGTACCATTCAATGCCTGATAATGGTCAATTCTTCAACAATACCATGAATTACTTACATCATTTATCATGAATATTGCTTCTCCAAGCTTATACCAGCGCCAAATAATTTTGTGCAAAATTTTATTAAATGGTTAGTAGGTGCTTTTGGTAATTATTTATTTTTTATATATGTCAATCATATATATTTTGTCGACCAGCATCTTATACATTTGCCCAATTTGTTCCAACACAATAATACTCCTTCAGAATAAAATATTTATTATTATTAGCTATGTATATGTAAAATAAATTTTTTAAATATACTTTACCTTTTTTTCATCCATATTGGGTTTTTTGATCCTCCTATTTATAGCGTAATAGTCCCAGCCAGTTATAGTTGCACGTTTTATAATTGTTCATAACCAATGAGCTCTACCTTTTTTTGGTACAGAGATTCATATTTATATTTTTAACGTTCAGTAACTTTTTCCTTTCTTATATGGTTTTCTTTTTCAATCACCACCTCCATTTTATTATAATTTATTATTTGGAATAAACATTTTTAAAACGAATCTGTAAAGAAATAAAATAATATTAATAATTTTTGGTCATACAGATACAACACAAACAATATTATTAGATAAAAAGTAATTTTGATTTTTTTTTCAAAAATCTTTTATATGCAATTATAATTATTCCGAGTAATAATCAGTTGTTCCATACTTAAAGTCTAAATTTTGGAAGTATAATTCTCTACTCTTTTCTCTTTTTACTTTTTAATCCTATACTGACTTCTTTTGGAAAGCGTTAGTAGGTTACTGAGGCGCTTATTACTCAAAAGCAAATAAACAATTTGATCGATACATTTTTTTGGTAAGAAATTATAATTTTGATGCGATTCTGTATTAGTTTAGAAGAAACTTTTATAAAACATGATTTTGATAAAAACATTTTATCCTTTTTAACGACATTGCATAAATGATATAGTTTCTTTTAGTTTTTCTTGTGTTGCCATTACAAATCCTTTTATCAGATGATGCGTAGATTTAGATTTTAATTTGTAATTACTAGTTTGTTTATTATTTATTATTTTCTTTAATATTTTTAACTACTTTTTCTTATATTTGAAATTATTCACTTATTTTGAAGATGTGGTGTTTGTGTTATTGATTTTAGAACTGCCAGATGTAAGGAAATAACAGTACTGATTATGATAATGACAATTCCCACCGAATGATTTTCTACTCTAATAATATTTACAGATTTTAATCGTTAATAATTTAGCGTTAGTAAATTAAGGAGCAGAAGAATCGATTTTGTATTGGTAAAAAATATTTTTATACAATTGTCCTTTCAAACATTTAATGTTTATAAAAAAATTAATTTATAGAAAGTTAATTTCTTCCCACTCTGAAGTTATAGAACAATTATTTTTTATCTTCATAGAAAGTAATTATTCACTTAATGTATAAACCAAATATAAATCTCGTATAGTATATAAATAACAATAAGGATATATTAAAAAAATTGAGTGTCTATTACACAAGCGGAAGGTTTTTCAAAATGAAAGCAAAACTTATTGAAGTAGTAAAATTTAAGCAAATTCAAAGTTTTTCAAGCTTAAATCTTAAACGTTTTTCAAAATTTGAAAAATGAATGACTCTTAAACGTATTTCAAAATTTGAGAAATGAATGGCTTTTTATTTTTTGCTCCTCTGGATTTTCCCCAGCTCAAATCGTAATCGTTTTCCAAAATTTTAATATTAAGATTGCAACAAATTTAAATGAATGACCGTTTTATTTTTTTTTATTTTTTTTCGCTCCTCAATATAAGCGACCTTTTTTGTTTGCTCTACTGTAGTTTTTCAATCTTAAATTTTAAACGTTTTGCAAAACTTAATAAAAACTTATTGAAATATGAAAATTTTAGCAAGTTCAACTATATGACGTTTTTGAAAATTTCCGAAAAACTTATTTAAACAAATTTAAATGAATGACCTTTTTTATTTTTTGCTCCTCTGTATTTTTTGAATAAGTTTTTTAACTCGTAAACGTTTTTGAAAATTTGAGAAAAACTTATTGGAATATTAAATTCGAAGCAAAAAATTGAAGTAAATTTAAATGAATGACCTTTTTTGAAATGAATTTCTATTACATAAGCTAAAAGTTTTTCTTAATTTAAGAGAAATTTAATTCAACAAAACGACAAGCTAATATCTTAAATGTTTTTGATGAGCTTTTTTTTTTTTTTTGCTCCTCAGTTTTTTTCAAAGCGGAAATTGAGAAGGTTTTTAAAAAATTTTGGAAAACTTAATAAAATTGAAGCAAATTTAAATGAATGATCTTTTTTTTTTTGTATTGAATGAATATTGCATGTGTTTGACATGAGCCAAATGGTTTTCAAAATGTAAGAAAAAGGTAGTAGAATTTAAAATTTTTATAGAATTCAAGGAAAGGTCAAGCAAAAATCTTAAATGTTTTTGCACCATTTTCAAAATTGAAGACCTTTTTTTTTTTTTTTTTGCTCCTCTCTTTTTTTCAGAGGTAAAAACTGCCAAAATTTTCTTAAGTTTTCAGCAAATTTAAATTGAGGACCTTTTTTTTTTTGGTCCTCACTTTTCGCAAAGCGTAAATCATACTAAAATCTTAAATGTTTTTCACCATTTTTAAAAATGAGGACCTTTTTTTTTTTTTTTTTTTTTTTTTTTTTTTTTTGCTCCTCGCTTTTGAAATCGACCACAATTTTCTGAAGATTTAAGCAAATTTAAATTGAGGACCTTTTTTTTTTTTTTTTTTTTTTTTTTGCTCCTCACTGTTTTTCAAAGCTAACATCGTATATGTTTTCCACAATTTGAGAAAATCTTATTCAAATCTTAAACTTGAAAAAAGAATTTTGTTTGGCTTCTCTATTGTTTTTCAAGCTTCAATCTTAAACGTTTTTAAAAACGTTCGAGAAACTTATTGAAATATTAATATTTCCACAAAACCAAATTTTTGCGAATGTTCCAATTTTTTACTTACGATTTTTGCATAACCGTGTTGCATTCTGCCATCTTAGATATCAGCATCATATCATCTTCATTTGTAAGTATAAGGTAAGGTGAAGCATCTGCGGATAATAAAAATCAAAAAGAATAATCAAAATAAAGATATCATTTATGCACATAACTCACCGTATAACAGACGCATCAGCTCTTCATTTTCATTATTTTAGAAAAAGTGTATCATGTGTGTATATGTACCATTCAATGCCTGATAATGGTCAATTCTTCAACAATACCATGAATTACTTACATCATTTATCATGAATATTGCTTCTCCAAGCTTATACCAGCGCCAAATAATTTTGTGCAAAATTTTATTAAATGGTTAGTAGGTGCTTTTGGTAATTATTTATTTTTTATATATGTCAATCATATATATTTTGTCGACCAGCATCTTATACATTTGCCCAATTTGTTCCAACACAATAATACTCCTTCAGAATAAAATATTTATTATTATTAGCTATGTATATGTAAAATAAATTTTTTAAATATACTTTACCTTTTTTTCATCCATATTGGGTTTTTTGATCCTCCTATTTATAGCGTAATAGTCCCAGCCAGTTATAGTTGCACGTTTTATAATTGTTCATAACCAATGAGCTCTACCTTTTTTTGGTACAGAGATTCATATTTATATTCTTTAACGTTCAGTAACTTTTTCCTTTCTTATATGGTTTTCTTTTTCAATCACCACCTCCATTTTATTATAATTTATTATTTGGAATAAACATTTTTAAAACGAATCTGTAAAGAAATAAAATAATATTAATAATTTTTGGTCATACGCATACAACACAAACAATATTATTAGATAAAAAGTAATTTTGATTTTTTTTTCGAAAATCTTTTATATGCAATTATAATTATTCCGAGTAATAATCAGTTGTTCCATACTTAAAGTCTAAATTTTGGAAGTATAATTCTCTACTCTTTTCTCTTTTTACTTTTTAATCCTATACTGACTTCTTTTGGAAAGCGTTAGTAGGTTACTGAGGCGCTTATTACTCAAAAGCAAATAAACAATTTGATCGATACATTTTTTTGGTAAGAAATTATAATTTTGATGCGATTCTGTATTAGTTTAGAAGAAACTTTTATAAAACATGATTTTGATAAAAACACTTTTATCCTTTTTGACGACACTGCACAAATGATATAGTTTCTTTTAGTTTTTCTTGTGTTGCCATTACAAATCCTTTTATCAGATGATGCGTAGATTTAGATTTTAATTTGTAATTACTAGTTTGTTTATTATTTATTATTTTCTTTAACATTTTTAACTACTTTTTCTTATATTTGAAATTATTCACTTATTTTGAAGATGTGGTGTTTGTGTTATTGATTTTAGAACTGCCAGATGTAAGGAAATAACAGTACTGATTATGATAATGACAATTCCCACCGAATGATTTTCTACTCTAATAATATTTACAGATTTTAATCGTTAATAATTTAGCGTTAGTAAATTAAGGAGCAGAAGAATCGATTTTGTATTGGTAAAAAATATTTTTATACAATTGTCCTTTCAAACATTTAATGTTTATAAAAAAATTAATTTATAGAAAGTTAATTTCTTCCCACTCTGAAGTTATAGAACAATTATTTTTTATCTTCATAGAAAGTAATTATTCACTTAATGTATAAACCAAATATAAATCTCGTATAGTATATAAATAACAATAAGGATATATTAAAAAAATTGAGTGTCTATTACACAAGCGGAAGGTTTTTCAAAATGAAAGCAAAACTTATTGAAGTAGTAAAATTTAAGCAAATTCAAAGTTTTTCAAGCTTAAATCTTAAACGTTTTTCAAAATTTGAAAAATGAATGACTCTTAAACGTATTTCAAAATTTGAGAAATGAATGGCTTTTTATTTTTTGCTCCTCTGGATTTTCCCCAGCTCAAATCGTAATCGTTTTCCAAAATTTTAATATTAAGATTGCAACAAATTTAAATGAATGACCGTTTTATTTTTTTTTATTTTTTTTCGCTCCTCAATATAAGCGACCTTTTTTGTTTGCTCTACTGTAGTTTTTCAATCTTAAATTTTAAACGTTTTGCAAAACTTAATAAAAACTTATTGAAATATGAAAATTTTAGCAAGTTCAACTATATGACGTTTTTGAAAATTTCCGAAAAACTTATTTAAACAAATTTAAATGAATGACCTTTTTTATTTTTTGCTCCTCTGTATTTTTTGAATAAGTTTTTTAACTCGTAAACGTTTTTGAAAATTTGAGAAAAACTTATTGGAATATTAAATTCGAAGCAAAAAATTGAAGTAAATTTAAATGAATGACCTTTTTTGAAATGAATTTCTATTACATAAGCTAAAAGTTTTTCTTAATTTAAGAGAAATTTAATTCAACAAAACGACAAGCTAATATCTTAAATGTTTTTGATGAGCTTTTTTTTTTTTTTTGCTCCTCAGTTTTTTTCAAAGCGGAAATTGAGAAGGTTTTTAAAAAATTTTGGAAAACTTAATAAAATTGAAGCAAATTTAAATGAATGATCTTTTTTTTTTTGTATTGAATGAATATTGCATGTGTTTGACATGAGCCAAATGGTTTTCAAAATGTAAGAAAAAGGTAGTAGAATTTAAAATTTTTATAGAATTCAAGGAAAGGTCAAGCAAAAATCTTAAATGTTTTTGCACCATTTTCAAAATTGAAGACCTTTTTTTTTTTTTTTTTGCTCCTCTCTTTTTTTCAGAGGTAAAAACTGCCAAAATTTTCTTAAGTTTTCAGCAAATTTAAATTGAGGACCTTTTTTTTTTGGTCCTCACTTTTCGCAAAGCGTAAATCATACTAAAATCTTAAATGTTTTTCACCATTTTTAAAAATGAGGACCTTTTTTTTTTTTTTTTTTTTTTTTTTTTTTTTTTGCTCCTCGCTTTTGAAATCGACCACAATTTTCTGAAGATTTAAGCAAATTTAAATTGAGGACCTTTTTTTTTTTTTTTTTTTTTTTTTGCTCCTCACTGTTTTTCAAAGCTAACATCGTATATGTTTTCCACAATTTGAGAAAATCTTATTCAAATCTTAAACTTGAAAAAAGAATTTTGTTTGGCTTCTCTATTGTTTTTCAAGCTTCAATCTTAAACGTTTTTAAAAACGTTCGAGAAACTTATTGAAATATTAATATTTCCACAAAACCAAATTTTTGCGAATGTTCCAATTTTTTACTTACGATTTTTGCATAACCGTGTTGCATTCTGCCATCTTAGATATCAGCATCATATCATCTTCATTTGTAAGTATAAGGTAAGGTGAAGCATCTGCGGATAATAAAAATCAAAAAGAATAATCAAAATAAAGATATCATTTATGCACATAACTCACCGTATAACAGACGCATCAGCTCTTCATTTTCATTATTTTAGAAAAAGTGTATCATGTGTGTATATGTACCATTCAATGCCTGATAATGGTCAATTCTTCAACAATACCATGAATTACTTACATCATTTATCATGAATATTGCTTCTCCAAGCTTATACCAGCGCCAAATAATTTTGTGCAAAATTTTATTAAATGGTTAGTAGGTGCTTTTGGTAATTATTTATTTTTTATATATGTCAATCATATATATTTTGTCGACCAGCATCTTATACATTTGCCCAATTTGTTCCAACACAATAATACTCCTTCAGAATAAAATATTTATTATTATTAGCTATGTATATGTAAAATAAATTTTTTAAATATACTTTACCTTTTTTTCATCCATATTGGGTTTTTTGATCCTCCTATTTATAGCGTAATAGTCCCAGCCAGTTATAGTTGCACGTTTTATAATTGTTCATAACCAATGAGCTCTACCTTTTTTTGGTACAGAGATTCATATTTATATTCTTTAACGTTCAGTAACTTTTTCCTTTCTTATATGGTTTTCTTTTTCAATCACCACCTCCATTTTATTATAATTTATTATTTGGAATAAACATTTTTAAAACGAATCTGTAAAGAAATAAAATAATATTAATAATTTTTGGTCATACGCATACAACACAAACAATATTATTAGATAAAAAGTAATTTTGATTTTTTTTTCGAAAATCTTTTATATGCAATTATAATTATTCCGAGTAATAATCAGTTGTTCCATACTTAAAGTCTAAATTTTGGAAGTATAATTCTCTACTCTTTTCTCTTTTTACTTTTTAATCCTATACTGACTTCTTTTGGAAAGCGTTAGTAGGTTACTGAGGCGCTTATTACTCAAAAGCAAATAAACAATTTGATCGATACATTTTTTTGGTAAGAAATTATAATTTTGATGCGATTCTGTATTAGTTTAGAAGAAACTTTTATAAAACATGATTTTGATAAAAACACTTTTATCCTTTTTGACGACACTGCACAAATGATATAGTTTCTTTTAGTTTTTCTTGTGTTGCCATTACAAATCCTTTTATCAGATGATGCGTAGATTTAGATTTTAATTTGTAATTACTAGTTTGTTTATTATTTATTATTTTCTTTAACATTTTTAACTACTTTTTCTTATATTTGAAATTATTCACTTATTTTGAAGATGTGGTGTTTGTGTTATTGATTTTAGAACTGCCAGATGTAAGGAAATAACAGTACTGATTATGATAATGACAATTCCCACCGAATGATTTTCTACTCTAATAATATTTACAGATTTTAATCGTTAATAATTTAGCGTTAGTAAATTAAGGAGCAGAAGAATCGATTTTGTATTGGTAAAAAATATTTTTATACAATTGTCCTTTCAAACATTTAATGTTTATAAAAAAATTAATTTATAGAAAGTTAATTTCTTCCCACTCTGAAGTTATAGAACAATTATTTTTTATCTTCATAGAAAGTAATTATTCACTTAATGTATAAACCAAATATAAATCTCGTATAGTATATAAATAACAATAAGGATATATTAAAAAAATTGAGTGTCTATTACACAAGCGGAAGGTTTTTCAAAATGAAAGCAAAACTTATTGAAGTAGTAAAATTTAAGCAAATTCAAAGTTTTTCAAGCTTAAATCTTAAACGTTTTTCAAAATTTGAAAAATGAATGACTCTTAAACGTATTTCAAAATTTGAGAAATGAATGGCTTTTTATTTTTTGCTCCTCTGGATTTTCCCCAGCTCAAATCGTAATCGTTTTCCAAAATTTTAATATTAAGATTGCAACAAATTTAAATGAATGACCGTTTTATTTTTTTTTATTTTTTTTCGCTCCTCAATATAAGCGACCTTTTTTGTTTGCTCTACTGTAGTTTTTCAATCTTAAATTTTAAACGTTTTGCAAAACTTAATAAAAACTTATTGAAATATGAAAATTTTAGCAAGTTCAACTATATGACGTTTTTGAAAATTTCCGAAAAACTTATTTAAACAAATTTAAATGAATGACCTTTTTTATTTTTTGCTCCTCTGTATTTTTTGAATAAGTTTTTTAACTCGTAAACGTTTTTGAAAATTTGAGAAAAACTTATTGGAATATTAAATTCGAAGCAAAAAATTGAAGTAAATTTAAATGAATGACCTTTTTTGAAATGAATTTCTATTACATAAGCTAAAAGTTTTTCTTAATTTAAGAGAAATTTAATTCAACAAAACGACAAGCTAATATCTTAAATGTTTTTGATGAGCTTTTTTTTTTTTTTTGCTCCTCAGTTTTTTTCAAAGCGGAAATTGAGAAGGTTTTTAAAAAATTTTGGAAAACTTAATAAAATTGAAGCAAATTTAAATGAATGATCTTTTTTTTTTTGTATTGAATGAATATTGCATGTGTTTGACATGAGCCAAATGGTTTTCAAAATGTAAGAAAAAGGTAGTAGAATTTAAAATTTTTATAGAATTCAAGGAAAGGTCAAGCAAAAATCTTAAATGTTTTTGCACCATTTTCAAAATTGAAGACCTTTTTTTTTTTTTTTTTGCTCCTCTCTTTTTTTCAGAGGTAAAAACTGCCAAAATTTTCTTAAGTTTTCAGCAAATTTAAATTGAGGACCTTTTTTTTTTTGGTCCTCACTTTTCGCAAAGCGTAAATCATACTAAAATCTTAAATGTTTTTCACCATTTTTAAAAATGAGGACCTTTTTTTTTTTTTTTTTTTTTTTTTTTTTTTTTTTGCTCCTCGCTTTTGAAATCGACCACAATTTTCTGAAGATTTAAGCAAATTTAAATTGAGGACCTTTTTTTTTTTTTTTTTTTTTTTTTTGCTCCTCACTGTTTTTCAAAGCTAACATCGTATATGTTTTCCACAATTTGAGAAAATCTTATTCAAATCTTAAACTTGAAAAAAGAATTTTGTTTGGCTTCTCTATTGTTTTTCAAGCTTCAATCTTAAACGTTTTTAAAAACGTTCGAGAAACTTATTGAAATATTAATATTTCCACAAAACCAAATTTTTGCGAATGTTCCAATTTTTTACTTACGATTTTTGCATAACCGTGTTGCATTCTGCCATCTTAGATATCAGCATCATATCATCTTCATTTGTAAGTATAAGGTAAGGTGAAGCATCTGCGGATAATAAAAATCAAAAAGAATAATCAAAATAAAGATATCATTTATGCACATAACTCACCGTATAACAGACGCATCAGCTCTTCATTTTCATTATTTTAGAAAAAGTGTATCATGTGTGTATATGTACCATTCAATGCCTGATAATGGTCAATTCTTCAACAATACCATGAATTACTTACATCATTTATCATGAATATTGCTTCTCCAAGCTTATACCAGCGCCAAATAATTTTGTGCAAAATTTTATTAAATGGTTAGTAGGTGCTTTTGGTAATTATTTATTTTTTATATATGTCAATCATATATATTTTGTCGACCAGCATCTTATACATTTGCCCAATTTGTTCCAACACAATAATACTCCTTCAGAATAAAATATTTATTATTATTAGCTATGTATATGTAAAATAAATTTTTTAAATATACTTTACCTTTTTTTCATCCATATTGGGTTTTTTGATCCTCCTATTTATAGCGTAATAGTCCCAGCCAGTTATAGTTGCACGTTTTATAATTGTTCATAACCAATGAGCTCTACCTTTTTTTGGTACAGAGATTCATATTTATATTCTTTAACGTTCAGTAACTTTTTCCTTTCTTATATGGTTTTCTTTTTCAATCACCACCTCCATTTTATTATAATTTATTATTTGGAATAAACATTTTTAAAACGAATCTGTAAAGAAATAAAATAATATTAATAATTTTTGGTCATACGATACAACACAAACAATATTATTAGATAAAAAGTAATTTTGATTTTTTTTTCGAAAATCTTTTATATGCAATTATAATTATTCCGAGTAATAATCAGTTGTTCCATACTTAAAGTCTAAATTTTGGAAGTATAATTCTCTACTCTTTTCTCTTTTTACTTTTTAATCCTATACTGACTTCTTTTGGAAAGCGTTAGTAGGTTACTGAGGCGCTTATTACTCAAAAGCAAATAAACAATTTGATCGATACATTTTTTTGGTAAGAAATTATAATTTTGATGCGATTCTGTATTAGTTTAGAAGAAACTTTTATAAAACATGATTTTGATAAAAACACTTTTATCCTTTTTGACGACATTGCATAAATGATATAGTTTCTTTTAGTTTTTCTTGTGTTGCCATTACAAATCCTTTTATCAGATGATGCGTAGATTTAGATTTTAATTTGTAATTACTAGTTTGTTTATTATTTATTATTTTCTTTAATATTTTTAACTACTTTTTCTTATATTTGAAATTATTCACTTATTTTGAAGATGTGGTGTTTGTGTTATTGATTTTAGAACTGCCAGATGTAAGGAAATAACAGTACTGATTATGATAATGACAATTCCCACCGAATGATTTTCTACTCTAATAATATTTACAGATTTTAATCGTTAATAATTTAGCGTTAGTAAATTAAGGAGCAGAAGAATCGATTTTGTATTGGTAAAAAATATTTTTATACAATTGTCCTTTCAAACATTTAATGTTTATAAAAAAATTAATTTATAGAAAGTTAATTTCTTCCCACTCTGAAGTTATAGAACAATTATTTTTTATCTTCATAGAAAGTAATTATTCACTTAATGTATAAACCAAATATAAATCTCGTATAGTATATAAATAACAATAAGGATATATTAAAAAAATTGAGTGTCTATTACACAAGCGGAAGGTTTTTCAAAATGAAAGCAAAACTTATTGAAGTAGTAAAATTTAAGCAAATTCAAAGTTTTTCAAGCTTAAATCTTAAACGTTTTTCAAAATTTGAAAAATGAATGACTCTTAAACGTATTTCAAAATTTGAGAAATGAATGGCTTTTTATTTTTTGCTCCTCTGGATTTTCCCCAGCTTAAATCGTAATCGTTTTCCAAAATTTTAATATTAAGATTGCAACAAATTTAAATGAATGACCGTTTTATTTTTTTTTATTTTTTTTCGCTCCTCAATATAAGCGACCTTTTTTGTTTGCTCTACTGTAGTTTTTCAATCTTAAATTTTAAACGTTTTGCAAAACTTAATAAAAACTTATTGAAATATGAAAATTTTAGCAAGTTCAACTATATGACGTTTTTGAAAATTTCCGAAAAACTTATTTAAACAAATTTAAATGAATGACCTTTTTTATTTTTTGCTCCTCTGTATTTTTTGAATAAGTTTTTTAACTCGTAAACGTTTTTGAAAATTTGAGAAAAACTTATTGGAATATTAAATTCGAAGCAAAAAATTGAAGTAAATTTAAATGAATGACCTTTTTTGAAATGAATTTCTATTACATAAGCTAAAAGTTTTTCTTAATTTAAGAGAAATTTAATTCAACAAAACGACAAGCTAATATCTTAAATGTTTTTGATGAGCTTTTTTTTTTTTTTTGCTCCTCAGTTTTTTTCAAAGCGGAAATTGAGAAGGTTTTTAAAAAATTTTGGAAAACTTAATAAAATTGAAGCAAATTTAAATGAATGATCTTTTTTTTTTTGTATTGAATGAATATTGCATGTGTTTGACATGAGCCAAATGGTTTTCAAAATGTAAGAAAAAGGTAGTAGAATTTAAAATTTTTATAGAATTCAAGGAAAGGTCAAGCAAAAATCTTAAATGTTTTTGCACCATTTTCAAAATTGAAGACCTTTTTTTTTTTTTTTTTGCTCCTCTCTTTTTTTCAGAGGTAAAAACTGCCAAAATTTTCTTAAGTTTTCAGCAAATTTAAATTGAGGACCTTTTTTTTTTTGGTCCTCACTTTTCGCAAAGCGTAAATCATACTAAAATCTTAAATGTTTTTCACCATTTTTAAAAATGAGGACCTTTTTTTTTTTTTTTTTTTTTTTTTTTTTTTTTTGCTCCTCGCTTTTGAAATCGACCACAATTTTCTGAAGATTTCAGCAAATTTAAATTGAGGACCTTTTTTTTTTTTTTTTTTTTTTTTTTGCTCCTCACTGTTTTTCAAAGCTAACATCGTATATGTTTTCCACAATTTGAGAAAATCTTATTCAAATCTTAAACTTGAAAAAAGAATTTTGTTTGGCTTCTCTATTGTTTTTCAAGCTTCAATCTTAAACGTTTTTAAAAACGTTCGAGAAACTTATTGAAATATTAATATTTCCACAAAACCAAATTTTTGCGAATGTTCCAATTTTTTACTTACGATTTTTGCATAACCGTGTTGCATTCTGCCATCTTAGATATCAGCATCATATCATCTTCATTTGTAAGTATAAGGTAAGGTGAAGCATCTGCGGATAATAAAAATCAAAAAGAATAATCAAAATAAAGATATCATTTATGCACATAACTCACCGTATAACAGACGCATCAGCTCTTCATTTTCATTATTTTAGAAAAAGTGTATCATGTGTGTATATGTACCATTCAATGCCTGATAATGGTCAATTCTTCAACAATACCATGAATTACTTACATCATTTATCATGAATATTGCTTCTCCAAGCTTATACCAGCGCCAAATAATTTTGTGCAAAATTTTATTAAATGGTTAGTAGGTGCTTTTGGTAATTATTTATTTTTTATATATGTCAATCATATATATTTTGTCGACCAGCATCTTATACATTTGCCCAATTTGTTCCAACACAATAATACTCCTTCAGAATAAAATATTTATTATTATTAGCTATGTATATGTAAAATAAATTTTTTAAATATACTTTACCTTTTTTTCATCCATATTGGGTTTTTTGATCCTCCTATTTATAGCGTAATAGTCCCAGCCAGTTATAGTTGCACGTTTTATAATTGTTCATAACCAATGAGCTCTACCTTTTTTTGGTACAGAGATTCATATTTATATTTTTTAACGTTCAGTAACTTTTTCCTTTCTTATATGGTTTTCTTTTTCAATCACCACCTCCATTTTATTATAATTTATTATTTGGAATAAACATTTTTAAAACGAATCTGTAAAGAAATAAAATAATATTAATAATTTTTGGTCATACAGATACAACACAAACAATATTATTAGATAAAAAGTAATTTTGATTTTTTTTTCAAAAATCTTTTATATGCAATTATAATTATTCCGAGTAATAATCAGTTGTTCCATACTTAAAGTCTAAATTTTGGAAGTATAATTCTCTACTCTTTTCTCTTTTTACTTTTTAATCCTATACTGACTTCTTTTGGAAAGCGTTAGTAGGTTACTGAGGCGCTTATTACTCAAAAGCAAATAAACAATTTGATCGATACATTTTTTTGGTAAGAAATTATAATTTTGATGCGATTCTGTATTAGTTTAGAAGAAACTTTTATAAAACATGATTTTGATAAAAACATTTTTATCCTTTTTAACGACATTGCATAAATGATATAGTTTCTTTTAGTTTTTCTTGTGTTGCCATTACAAATCCTTTTATCAGATGATGCGTAGATTTAGATTTTAATTTGTAATTACTAGTTTGTTTATTATTTATTATTTTCTTTAATATTTTTAACTACTTTTTCTTATATTTGAAATTATTCACTTATTTTGAAGATGTGGTGTTTGTGTTATTGATTTTAGAACTGCCAGATGTAAGGAAATAACAGTACTGATTATGATAATGACAATTCCCACCGAATGATTTTCTACTCTAATAATATTTACAGATTTTAATCGTTAATAATTTAGCGTTTGTAAATTAAGGAGCAGAAGAATCGATTTTGTATTGGTAAAAAATATTTTTATACAATTGTCCTTTCAAACATTTAATGTTTATAAAAAAATTAATTTATAGAAAGTTAATTTCTTCCCACTCTGAAGTTATAGAACAATTATTTTTTATCTTCATAGAAAGTAATTATTCACTTAATGTATAAACCAAATATAAATCTCGTATAGTATATAAATAACAATAAGGATATATTAAAAAAATTGAGTGTCTATTACACAAGCGGAAGGTTTTTCAAAATGAAAGCAAAACTTATTGAAGTAGTAAAATTTAAGCAAATTCAAAGTTTTTCAAGCTTAAATCTTAAACGTTTTTCAAAATTTGAAAAATGAATGACTCTTAAACGTATTTCAAAATTTGAGAAATGAATGGCTTTTTATTTTTTGCTCCTCTGGATTTTCCCCAGCTTAAATCGTAATCGTTTTCCAAAATTTTAATATTAAGATTGCAACAAATTTAAATGAATGACCGTTTTATTTTTTTTTATTTTTTTTCGCTCCTCAATATAAGCGACCTTTTTTGTTTGCTCTACTGTAGTTTTTCAATCTTAAATTTTAAACGTTTTGCAAAACTTAATAAAAACTTATTGAAATATGAAAATTTTAGCAAGTTCAACTATATGACGTTTTTGAAAATTTCCGAAAAACTTATTTAAACAAATTTAAATGAATGACCTTTTTTATTTTTTGCTCCTCTGTATTTTTTGAATAAGTTTTTTAACTCGTAAACGTTTTTGAAAATTTGAGAAAAACTTATTGGAATATTAAATTCGAAGCAAAAAATTGAAGTAAATTTAAATGAATGACCTTTTTTGAAATGAATTTCTATTACATAAGCTAAAAGTTTTTCTTAATTTAAGAGAAATTTAATTCAACAAAACGACAAGCTAATATCTTAAATGTTTTTGATGAGCTTTTTTTTTTTTTTTGCTCCTCAGTTTTTTTCAAAGCGGAAATTGAGAAGGTTTTTAAAAAATTTTGGAAAACTTAATAAAATTGAAGCAAATTTAAATGAATGATCTTTTTTTTTTTGTATTGAATGAATATTGCATGTGTTTGACATGAGCCAAATGGTTTTCAAAATGTAAGAAAAAGGTAGTAGAATTTAAAAATTTTTATAGAATTCAAGGAAAGGTCAAGCTAAAATCTTAAATGTTTTTGCACCATTTTCAAAATTGAAGACCTTTTTTTTTTTTTTTTTTGCTCCTCTCTTTTTTTCAGAGGTAAAAACTGCCAAAATTTTCTTAAGTTTTCAGCAAATTTAAATTGAGGACCTTTTTTTTTTTTTGGTCCTCACTTTTCGCAAAGCGTAAATCATACTAAAATCTTAAATGTTTTTCACCATTTTTAAAAATGAGGACCTTTTTTTTTTTTTTTTTTTTTTTTTTTTTGCTCCTCGCTTTTGAAATCGACCACAATTTTCTGAAGATTTCAGCAAATTTAAATTGAGGACCTTTTTTTTTTTTTTTTTTTTTTTTGCTCCTCACTGTTTTTCAAAGCTAACATCGTATATGTTTTCCACAATTTGAGAAAATCTTATTCAAATCTTAAACTTGAAAAAAGAATTTTGTTTGGCTTCTCTATTGTTTTTCAAGCTTCAATCTTAAACGTTTTTAAAAACGTTCGAGAAACTTATTGAAATATTAATATTTCCACAAAACCAAATTTTAGCGAATGTTCCAATTTTTTACTTACGATTTTTGCATAACCGTGTTGCATTCTGCCATCTTAGATATCAGCATCATATCATCTTCATTTGTAAGTATAAGGTAAGGTGAAGCATCTGCGGATAATAAAAATCAAAAAGAATAATCAAAATAAAGATATCATTTATGCACATAACTCACCGTATAACAGACGCATCAGCTCTTCATTTTCATTATTTTAGAAAAAGTGTATCATGTGTGTATATGTACCATTCAATGCCTGATAATGGTCAATTCTTCAACAATACCATGAATTACTTACATCATTTATCATGAATATTGCTTCTCCAAGCTTATACCAGCGCCAAATAATTTTGTGCAAAATTTTATTAAATGGTTAGTAGGTGCTTTTGGTAATTATTTATTTTTTATATATGTCAATCATATATATTTTGTCGACCAGCATCTTATACATTTGCCCAATTTGTTCCAACACAATAATACTCCTTCAGAATAAAATATTTATTATTATTAGCTATGTATATGTAAAATAAATTTTTTAAATATACTTTACCTTTTTTTCATCCATATTGGGTTTTTTGATCCTCCTATTTATAGCGTAATAGTCCCAGCCAGTTATAGTTGCACGTTTTATAATTGTTCATAACCAATGAGCTCTACCTTTTTTTGGTACAGAGATTCATATTTATATTTTTTAACGTTCAGTAACTTTTTCCTTTCTTATATGGTTTTCTTTTTCAATCACCACCTCCATTTTATTATAATTTATTATTTGGAATAAACATTTTTAAAACGAATCTGTAAAGAAATAAAATAATATTAATAATTTTTGGTCATACAGATACAACACAAACAATATTATTAGATAAAAAGTAATTTTGATTTTTTTTTCAAAAATCTTTTATATGCAATTATAATTATTCCGAGTAATAATCAGTTGTTCCATACTTAAAGTCTAAATTTTGGAAGTATAATTCTCTACTCTTTTCTCTTTTTACTTTTTAATCCTATACTGACTTCTTTTGGAAAGCGTTAGTAGGTTACTGAGGCGCTTATTACTCAAAAGCAAATAAACAATTTGATCGATACATTTTTTTGGTAAGAAATTATAATTTTGATGCGATTCTGTATTAGTTTAGAAGAAACTTTTATAAAACATGATTTTGATAAAAACATTTTTATCCTTTTTAACGACATTGCATAAATGATATAGTTTCTTTTAGTTTTTCTTGTGTTGCCATTACAAATCCTTTTATCAGATGATGCGTAGATTTAGATTTTAATTTGTAATTACTAGTTTGTTTATTATTTATTATTTTCTTTAATATTTTTAACTACTTTTTCTTATATTTGAAATTATTCACTTATTTTGAAGATGTGGTGTTTGTGTTATTGATTTTAGAACTGCCAGATGTAAGGAAATAACAGTACTGATTATGATAATGACAATTCCCACCGAATGATTTTCTACTCTAATAATATTTACAGATTTTAATCGTTAATAATTTAGCGTTTGTAAATTAAGGAGCAGAAGAATCGATTTTGTATTGGTAAAAAATATTTTTATACAATTGTCCTTTCAAACATTTAATGTTTATAAAAAAATTAATTTATAGAAAGTTAATTTCTTCCCACTCTGAAGTTATAGAACAATTATTTTTTATCTTCATAGAAAGTAATTATTCACTTAATGTATAAACCAAATATAAATCTCGTATAGTATATAAATAACAATAAGGATATATTAAAAAAATTGAGTGTCTATTACACAAGCGGAAGGTTTTTTAAAATGAAAGCAAAACTTATTGAAGTAGTAAAATTTAAGCAAATTCAAAGTTTTTCAAGCTTAAATCTTAAACGTTTTTCAAAATTTGAAAAATGAATGACTCTTAAACGTATTTCAAAATTTGAGAAATGAATGGCTTTTTATTTTTTGCTCCTCTGGATTTTCCCAAGCTTAAATCGTAATCGTTTTCCAAAATTTTAATATTAAGATTGCAACAAATTTAAATGAATGACCGTTTTATTTTTTTTTTATTTTTTTTCGCTCCTCAATATAAGCGACCTTTTTTGTTTGCTCTACTGTAGTTTTTCAATCTTAAATTTTAAACGTTTTGCAAAACTTAATAAAAACTTATTGAAATATGAAAATTTTAGCAAGTTCAACTATATGACGTTTTTGAAAATTTCCGAAAAACTTATTTAAACAAATTTAAATGAATGACCTTTTTTATTTTTTGCTCCTCTGTATTTTTTGAATAAGTTTTTTAACTCGTAAACGTTTTTGAAAATTTGAGAAAAACTTATTGGAATATTAAATTCGAAGCAAAAAATTGAAGTAAATTTAAATGAATGACCTTTTTTGAAATGAATTTCTATTACATAAGCTAAAAGTTTTTCTTAATTTAAGAGAAATTTAATTCAACAAAACGACAAGCTAATATCTTAAATGTTTTTGATGAGCTTTTTTTTTTTTTTTGCTCCTCAGTTTTTTTCAAAGCGGAAATTGAGAAGGTTTTTAAAAAATTTTGGAAAACTTAATAAAATTGAAGCAAATTTAAATGAATGATCTTTTTTTTTTTGTATTGAATGAATATTGCATGTGTTTGACATGAGCCAAATGGTTTTCAAAATGTAAGAAAAAGGTAGTAGAATTTAAAAATTTTTATAGAATTCAAGGAAAGGTCAAGCTAAAATCTTAAATGTTTTTGCACCATTTTCAAAATTGAAGACCTTTTTTTTTTTTTTTTTTTGCTCCTCTCTTTTTTTCAGAGGTAAAAACTGCCAAAATTTTCTTAAGTTTTCAGCAAATTTAAATTGAGGACCTTTTTTTTTTTTTGGTCCTCACTTTTCGCAAAGCGTAAATCATACTAAAATCTTAAATGTTTTTCACCATTTTTAAAAATGAGGACCTTTTTTTTTTTTTTTTTTTTTTTTTTTGCTCCTCGCTTTTGAAATCGACCACAATTTTCTGAAGATTTCAGCAAATTTAAATTGAGGACCTTTTTTTTTTTTTTTTTTTTTTTTTTTTTGCTCCTCACTTTTTTTCAAAGCTAACATCGTATATGTTTTCCACAATTTGAGAAAATCTTATTCAAATCTTAAACTTGAAAAAAGAATTTTGTTTGGCTTCTCTATTGTTTTTCAAGCTTCAATCTTAAACGTTTTTAAAAACGTTCGAGAAACTTATTGAAATATTAATATTTCCACAAAACCAAATTTTAGCGAATGTTCCAATTTTTTACTTACGATTTTTGCATAACCGTGTTGCATTCTGCCATCTTAGATATCAGCATCATATCATCTTCATTTGTAAGTATAAGGTAAGGTGAAGCATCTGCGGATAATAAAAATCAAAAAGAATAATCAAAATAAAGATATCATTTATGCACATAACTCACCGTATAACAGACGCATCAGCTCTTCATTTTCATTATTTTAGAAAAAGTGTATCATGTGTGTATATGTACCATTCAATGCCTGATAATGGTCAATTCTTCAACAATACCATGAATTACTTACATCATTTATCATGAATATTGCTTCTCCAAGCTTATACCAGCGCCAAATAATTTTGTGCAAAATTTTATTAAATGGTTAGTAGGTGCTTTTGGTAATTATTTATTTTTTATATATGTCAATCATATATATTTTGTCGACCAGCATCTTATACATTTGCCCAATTTGTTCCAACACAATAATACTCCTTCAGAATAAAATATTTATTATTATTAGCTATGTATATGTAAAATAAATTTTTTAAATATACTTTACCTTTTTTTCATCCATATTGGGTTTTTTGATCCTCCTATTTATAGCGTAATAGTCCCAGCCAGTTATAGTTGCACGTTTTATAATTGTTCATAACCAATGAGCTCTACCTTTTTTTGGTACAGAGATTCATATTTATATTTTTTAACGTTCAGTAACTTTTTCCTTTCTTATATGGTTTTCTTTTTCAATCACCACCTCCATTTTATTATAATTTATTATTTGGAATAAACATTTTTAAAACGAATCTGTAAAGAAATAAAATAATATTAATAATTTTTGGTCATACAGATACAACACAAACAATATTATTAGATAAAAAGTAATTTTGATTTTTTTTTCAAAAATCTTTTATATGCAATTATAATTATTCCGAGTAATAATCAGTTGTTCCATACTTAAAGTCTAAATTTTGGAAGTATAATTCTCTACTCTTTTCTCTTTTTACTTTTTAATCCTATACTGACTTCTTTTGGAAAGCGTTAGTAGGTTACTGAGGCGCTTATTACTCAAAAGCAAATAAACAATTTGATCGATACATTTTTTTGGTAAGAAATTATAATTTTGATGCGATTCTGTATTAGTTTAGAAGAAACTTTTATAAAACATGATTTTGATAAAAACATTTTTATCCTTTTTAACGACATTGCATAAATGATATAGTTTCTTTTAGTTTTTCTTGTGTTGCCATTACAAATCCTTTTATCAGATGATGCGTAGATTTAGATTTTAATTTGTAATTACTAGTTTGTTTATTATTTATTATTTTCTTTAATATTTTTAACTACTTTTTCTTATATTTGAAATTATTCACTTATTTTGAAGATGTGGTGTTTGTGTTATTGATTTTAGAACTGCCAGATGTAAGGAAATAACAGTACTGATTATGATAATGACAATTCCCACCGAATGATTTTCTACTCTAATAATATTTACAGATTTTAATCGTTAATAATTTAGCGTTTGTAAATTAAGGAGCAGAAGAATCGATTTTGTATTGGTAAAAAATATTTTTATACAATTGTCCTTTCAAACATTTAATGTTTATAAAAAAATTAATTTATAGAAAGTTAATTTCTTCCCACTCTGAAGTTATAGAACAATTATTTTTTATCTTCATAGAAAGTAATTATTCACTTAATGTATAAACCAAATATAAATCTCGTATAGTATATAAATAACAATAAGGATATATTAAAAAAATTGAGTGTCTATTACACAAGCGGAAGGTTTTTAAAATGAAAGCAAAACTTATTGAAGTAGTAAAATTTAAGCAAATTCAAAGTTTTTCAAGCTTAAATCTTAAACGTTTTTCAAAATTTGAAAAATGAATGACTCTTAAACGTATTTCAAAATTTGAGAAATGAATGGCTTTTTATTTTTTTGCTCCTCTGGATTTTCCCAAGCTTAAATCGTAATCGTTTTCCAAAATTTTAATATTAAGATTGCAACAAATTTAAATGAATGACCGTTTTATTTTTTTTTTATTTTTTTTCGCTCCTCAATATAAGCGACCTTTTTTGTTTGCTCTACTGTAGTTTTTCAATCTTAAATTTTAAACGTTTTGCAAAACTTAATAAAAACTTATTGAAATATGAAAATTTTAGCAAGTTCAACTATATGACGTTTTTGAAAATTTCCGAAAAACTTATTTAAACAAATTTAAATGAATGACCTTTTTTATTTTTTGCTCCTCTGTATTTTTTGAATAAGTTTTTTAACTCGTAAACGTTTTTGAAAATTTGAGAAAAACTTATTGGAATATTAAATTCGAAGCAAAAAATTGAAGTAAATTTAAATGAATGACCTTTTTTGAAATGAATTTCTATTACATAAGCTAAAAGTTTTTCTTAATTTAAGAGAAATTTAATTCAACAAAACGACAAGCTAATATCTTAAATGTTTTTGATGAGCTTTTTTTTTTTTTTTGCTCCTCAGTTTTTTTCAAAGCGGAAATTGAGAAGGTTTTTAAAAAATTTTGGAAAACTTAATAAAATTGAAGCAAATTTAAATGAATGATCTTTTTTTTTTTGTATTGAATGAATATTGCATGTGTTTGACATGAGCCAAATGGTTTTCAAAATGTAAGAAAAAGGTAGTAGAATTTAAAAATTTTTATAGAATTAAAGGAAAGGTCAAGCTAAAATCTTAAATGTTTTTGCACCATTTTCAAAATTGAAGACCTTTTTTTTTTTTTTTTTTATGTTTTCCACAATTTGAGAAAATCTTATTCAAATCTTAAACTTGAAAAAAGAATTTTGTTTGGCTTCTCTATTGTTTTTCAAGCTTCAATCTTAAACGTTTTTAAAAACGTTCGAGAAACTTATTGAAATATTAATATTTCCACAAAACCAAATTTTTGCGAATGTTCCAATTTTTTACTTACGATTTTTGCATAACCGTGTTGCATTCTGCCATCTTAGATATCAGCATCATATCATCTTCATTTGTAAGTATAAGGTAAGGTGAAGCATCTGCGGATAATAAAAATCAAAAAGAATAATCAAAATAAAGATATCATTTATGCACATAACTCACCGTATAACAGACGCATCAGCTCTTCATTTTCATTATTTTAGAAAAAGTGTATCATGTGTGTATATGTACCATTCAATGCCTGATAATGGTCAATTCTTCAACAATACCATGAATTACTTACATCATTTATCATGAATATTGCTTCTCCAAGCTTATACCAGCGCCAAATAATTTTGTGCAAAATTTTATTAAATGGTTAGTAGGTGCTTTTGGTAATTATTTATTTTTTATATATGTCAATCATATATATTTTGTCGACCAGCATCTTATACATTTGCCCAATTTGTTCCAACACAATAATACTCCTTCAGAATAAAATATTTATTATTATTAGCTATGTATATGTAAAATAAATTTTTTAAATATACTTTACCTTTTTTTCATCCATATTGGGTTTTTTGATCCTCCTATTTATAGCGTAATAGTCCCAGCCAGTTATAGTTGCACGTTTTATAATTGTTCATAACCAATGAGCTCTACCTTTTTTTGGTACAGAGATTCATATTTATATTTTTTAACGTTCAGTAACTTTTTCCTTTCTTATATGGTTTTCTTTTTCAATCACCACCTCCATTTTATTATAATTTATTATTTGGAATAAACATTTTTAAAACGAATCTGTAAAGAAATAAAATAATATTAATAATTTTTGGTCATACAGATACAACACAAACAATATTATTAGATAAAAAGTAATTTTGATTTTTTTTTCAAAAATCTTTTATATGCAATTATAATTATTCCGAGTAATAATCAGTTGTTCCATACTTAAAGTATGGAACAACTGATTAAAGTTTGGAAGTATAATTCTCTACTCTTTTCTCTTTTTACTTTTTAATCCTATACTGACTTCTTTTGGAAAGCGTTAGTAGGTTACTGAGGCGCTTATTACTCAAAAGCAAATAAACAATTTGATCGATACATTTTTTTGGTAAGAAATTATAATTTTGATGCGATTCTGTATTAGTTTAGAAGAAACTTTTATAAAACATGATTTTGATAAAAACATTTTTATCCTTTTTAACGACATTGCATAAATGATATAGTTTCTTTTAGTTTTTCTTGTGTTGCCATTACAAATCCTTTTATCAGATGATGCGTAGATTTAGATTTTAATTTGTAATTACTAGTTTGTTTATTATTTATTATTTTCTTTAATA
This sequence comes from Cochliomyia hominivorax, assembly GCA_004302925.2. NCBI lineage: Eukaryota > Metazoa > Arthropoda > Insecta > Diptera > Calliphoridae > Cochliomyia > Cochliomyia hominivorax. The sequence goes on along the minus strand of PYHX02000234.1, from coordinate 18,810 downwards.
TTTTTAACTACTTTTTCTTATATTTGAAATTATTCACTTATTTTGAAGATGTGGTGTTTGTGTTATTGATTTTAGAACTGCCAGATGTAAGGAAATAACAGTACTGATTATGATAATGACAATTCCCACCGAATGATTTTCTACTCTAATAATATTTACAGATTTTAATCGTTAATAATTTAGCGTTTGTAAATTAAGGAGCAGAAGAATCGTTTTGTATTGGTAAAAAATATTTTTATACAATTGTCCTTTCAAACATTTAATGTTTATAAAAAAATTAATTTATAGAAAGTTAATTTCTTCCCACTCTGAAGTTATAGAACAATTATTTTTTATCTTCATAGAAAGTAATTATTCACTTAATGTATAAACCAAATATAAATCTCGTATAGTATATAAATAACAATAAGGATATATTAAAAAAATTGAGTGTCTATTACACAAGCGGAAGGTTTTTCAAAATGAAAGCAAAACTTATTGAAGTAGTAAAATTTAAGCAAATTCAAAGTTTTTCAAGCTTAAATCTTAAACGTTTTTCAAAATTTGAAAAATGAATGACTCTTAAACGTATTTCAAAATTTGAGAAATGAATGGCTTTTTATTTTTTGCTCCTCTGGATTTTCCCCAGCTCAAATCGTAATCGTTTTCCAAAATTTTAATATTAAGATTGCAACAAATTTAAATGAATGACCGTTTTATTTTTTTTTATTTTTTTTCGCTCCTTAATATAAGCGACCTTTTTTGTTTGCTCTACTGTAGTTTTTCAATCTGAAATTTTAAAAATTTTGCAAAACTTAATAAAAACTTATTGAAATATGAAAATTTAAGCAAGTTCAACTATATGACGTTTTTGGAAATTTCCGAAAAACTTATTTAAACAAATTTAAATGAAAGACCTTTTTTATTTTTCGCTCCTCTGTATTTTTTGAAGCTTAACTCGTAAACGCTTTTGAAAGTTTGAGAAAAACTTATTGGAATATAAAATTTGATGCAAAAAATTTTACGAAAATTGAAATGAAAAAGCCTTTTTTGATATTGAATGTCTATTAATGGTTTTCAAAATATAAGAGAAACTTACAAAATTAAACTAAACGACAAGCTTAAATGTTAAATGTTAAATGTTTTTGCAAATTTTGAAAAATGAATGATTTTTTTTTTTTTTTTGTATTGAATGAATATTGAATGTGTTTTACATGAGTCCAATTGTAAGAAAAAGTTATTAGAATTTTAACATTTTGATAGAATTCATATAGCAAACGGCAAGCTAAAATCTAAAATGTTTTCCACCATTTTCAAAATATAGGACCTTTGTTTTTTTGACTCCTCACTTTTTTCAAAGGTAAAATCTGCCAAAATTTCAGCAACTTTACATTGAGGATGTGTTTTTTTTTTTTTTTTTTTTTTTTTTTTTTTTGCTCCTCACTTTGTTTCAAAGTGGTTTTCGACAATTTAAAATTTTCCAATTTTCAAATTTTTAAATTTTAGTACATTGAAATTCATGACTTTTTTTTTTTTTTTTTTTTTTTTTTTTTTTGCTCATCACTTTTCTTCAAAGCTTAAATCGGATATGTTTTCCAAAATTTGAATAAATCTTATTGAAATCTTAAACTTGAGGCACATTCATTTGCTTCTCACTATTTTTCAAAGCTTTAATCAAAATTTGAGAAAAATTTCTTGAAATATTAAAATCGAAGAAAATTTAAATGAATGACCTTTAATAAAGATGAGTAATGTAGTTTTCTACTTACTATTTTTTCATAACTGTGTTACAATAATTCCTCCATTTCAGGTATCAGCATACTTCTCGAATAAGTCATCTTAATGAGTAAGTATGGGATAAGGCGCACAATCTGACGATATTTAAAATCGAAAAAACATTAATTTATCATAATAAATAATATATCATTCATGCAAACAACTCACCGTAAAACGAACACATCAGCTCTTCAGAATTACTTACATTATTTGCAACCTGATTCACACTCAATGTCAGAAGAGTCTTCGAATATGGTAGAAGTGTGTTCTCTGTTGGAAGTCGAAATCTGGAAAAAAGAGAAAAAAATGAATAAAGTTAAAAAATAAAAATTTTAAGGAAAATATGAAAAATGAAACTTATTGCCTAAAACTACTACAGATGTTAACGTCATTTTCGCGTCATACATTCTCAATTGAATATGTTTATTATAGCAGAATAAAATTAAAAAAAAATAATTTTAAATAAATATCTAACAAAGACAACCGGCATTTTGTTAATATGTTAATATATATTAGATAAACAGATTGACGTACGGATTGGATACATTTTTGGTCTCGCAAGATTGGGAGTTAGAATACATAATATTTCACATATTCGTCATGTTAATAATTTATTTTATTAGAATTTAATAGTCTATTTAAAATTTGTTAAGATTAATTATATTAACAAGAGAAATTTTAAATGTGTTAAGATTTAATACTTTCTAATAGTTATCTACAATATAAGTAAATAATATATATAAATATTTTATAGGCAAATTTTTTTTGTAACATTAAAATAATTCAAAATATACAATTTATCTTAATTAATAAATTTTTAATTCAAATTAACATTTTTTAACGTTAGATATTTTTTTGTTCTCGGAATAATGTTTAAAAATTGTGAATAAATCACATATATGTAAAAATATTGCTTTAATGAGGAGTCGATGAATATTAAATCTGTTCCTTATATAGATTCTTTAATATCGTCATTAAAACTCTAGAAGTAAAATTTGTATTGACTTGTATAAAAAAGTATTAGAATAATTTCAGTGAAAAATTACGAGTACCATAACAATACAAATGTAATACTATAGTACAGAATAAGCAATAAATATAATTCTTCCTCGGAACTTAATGTAATAATAATCACCGGCAGAAAAAGTGTGATCCTACTTCTTTTAGTAGAAGAATGTTGAATGTCTATTACATAAGCCAATCGTTTTTCAAAATTGAACAGAAGCAAATTGAAATAAATGACCTTTTTTATTTTTCGCTCCTCTGTATTTTTTGAAGCTTAACTCGTAAACGCTTTGAAAGTTGAGAAAAACTTATTGGAATATAAAATTTGATGCAAAAAATTTAAGAAAATTGAAATGAAAAAGCCTTTTTTGATATTGAATGTCTATTAATGGTTTTCAAAATTTAAGAGAAACTTATTAAAATTTGAACAAAATTCAACTAAACGACAAGCTTAAATGTTAAATGTTTTTGCAAATTTTGAAAAATGAATGATTGTTTTTTTGTTTTGTATTGAATGAATATTGAATGTCTTTTACAAATGTAAGAAAAAGTTATTAGAATTTTAACATTTTGATAGAATTCATATAGCAAACGGCAAGCTAAAATGTAAAATGTTTGCCCCCATTTTCAAAATTGAGGACCTGTTTTTTTTTTTTTTTTTTTTTTTTTTTTCTTTTTTGCTCCTCACTTTTTTCAAAGGTAAAATCTGCCAAAATTTCAGCAACTTTAAATTGAGGACCTTTTTTTTTTTTTTTTTTTTTTTTTTTGTTGCTCATCACTTTTCTTCAAAGCTTAAATCGGATATGTTTTCCAAAATTTGAGTAAATCTTATTGAAATCTTAAACTTGGGGCACATTCAGTTGCTTTTCACTATTTTTCAAAGCTTTAATCGTTAAGGTTTTCAAAATTTGAGAAAAATTTCTTGAAATATTAAAATTGAAGAAAATTTAAATGAATGACCTTTAATAAAGATGAGTAATGTAGTTTTCTACTTACTATTTTTTCATAACTGTGTTACAATAATTCCTCCATTTCAGGTATCAGCATACTTCTCGAAAAAGTCATCTTCATGAATAAGTATGGGATAAGGCGCACCATCTGCCGATATTTAAAATCGAAAAAAAAAACATTAATTTATCATAATAAATAATATATCATTCATGCAAACAACTCACCGTAAAATGCACACATCAGCTCTTTAGTATTACTTACATTATTTGCAACTTGATTCAACACGACGTCAGCTTCAGCAATAAACTAAATATAGAGCAAACTGCTGATTATTTAAAAAAAGTGCACATTATATGAACCATCCAATGTCAGAAGATCTTCTTTTGTATATTGACTAGACCTTTACAAAAAGTTGTATGCAGTGTTGCAGATTTACAAACGAGCTTAGAAGAGAAACGCAAAATTTTCTTGATAAAATCGGATTTAAAAATCATAAATTTACAGCACCGTTCCACTCATTTACTAATGGTCAGGCTGAAAGATCTGTGTTAACTTTTGACATAACCTTTACCCTGTAGAGCACTACGTAGAAGAGATTCTGCTGAGTTCCTGAGAAAGGAAACAAACAATTAATGTTAAAATGGAACAGTAACATTTGAAAATGAATAAAAAATATTTAAAAATATAAATAAGGCTCACCTGATCATCACTATGATTTGTCATATGCCAAACATTGTTATTGTTATGAAACTGATCCAATTGTTGGCCAATTTAAAACTGTTGAAACGCTAACATTAGCATTCGAGACATTACATTTACCACCTCCACCCCCACAACTCAACACCGATATGGTATTTATAGAAGACGGTAAACATCGATTTTTTACGACCACACCTACACTATCACTTACGTTTGTGCCATTATTCATAACATTTTCAGTCGAACTGTTGACATCCTTACTATCATCCGAACTAAAACCACTACCATCATAAGTATTTTTTCCGATTAATATTACCATACCAATATACTATCCAAATTTAATGAGGAACTTAACTTATTATCGGTATCCTGTTTTAACCATGATTCAATAGTAACTAATAATGGTAGTGTATAAATTTGGCCATCTGTTGAGATGATATTGGAAATGGTACAATTACTATTCAGTTGTGTTGGTGGAACAGGTGTTGAAGTCAATGATGTGTGGTGTGGTTACGAGAGTGGTAGGCGAATGATGATTATGCGATGCAGAAGGATTTAGCAAAGTGCTGTGTAAAGAAATTAATGTATTGGCGGGTGATGAATGATGCATTTCTGTGGCAGAGGAATTATTTGTAGAGGCATTGCATCTGCTAGCAGTAACGATCTAAATCTTCAAATATGGTAGAAGTATTTTCTCTGTTGGAAGTCGAAATCTGGAAAAAATAGAGAAAAAGAGAAAAAAAGTTAAAAAATAAAAATTTTAAGGAAAATATGAAAAATGAAACTTATTTCCTAAAATGACTACAGATGTTAACGTCATTTTCGCGTCATACATTCTCAATTGAATATGTTTATTATAGCAGAATAAAATTAAAACAATTAATTTTAAATAAATATCTAACAAAGTCAACCGGCATTTTGTAAATATGTTAATATATACTAGACAAACAGATTGACGTACGGATTAGAATTTAATAGTTTATTTAAAATTTATTAAGATTAATTATATTAACAAGAGAAATTTAACATGTGTTAAGATTTAATACTTTCTAATAGTTATCTGTAATGTAAGTAAATAATATGTGTAAATATTTTATAGGCAAATATTTTTTTGTAACATTAAAATAATACAAAATATACAATTTATATTTGTAAATAAAAAATCTTAATTAATAATTTTTTATGTCAAATTAAATTTTTTAACGTTAGATATTTTTTTGTTCTCGGAATAATGTTTAAAAATTGTGAATAAATCACATATATGTAAAAATATTGCTTTAATGAGGAATCGATGAATATTAAATCTGTTCCTTATATAGATTCTTTAATATCGTCATTAAAACTGTAGAAGTAAAATTTGTATTGACTTATATAAAAAAGTATTAGAATAATTTCAATGAAAATTTACGAGTACCACATAATATTACAAATGTAATACTATACTACAGAATAAGCAATAAATATAATTCTTCCTCGGAACTTAATGTAATAATAATCACCGGCGGAAAATCTGTGATCCTACTTCCTTTAGTAGAAGAATATTGAATGTGTATTACATAAGCCAATAGTTTTTCAACATTGGCACTAAATGGCAATCTTAAATCTTGAATGTTTTTTCAAAATTTGAAAAATGAATGATCTTTTTTTTATTGAATGAATATTGAATGTGTTTTACATAAGCCAATTGATTTTCAAAATTTAAGAAAAAGTTATTAGAATTTTAAAATTGTAGCAAAATTCAACAAAATGATAAGCTAAAATCTTAAATGTTTTTCACCATTTTAAAAATTAATGACCTTTTTTTTTGTGCTCCTCAGTTTCTTTTTTTTTTTTTTGTTTTTTTCAGAGCTTAAATCGTAAAGGTTTTTGAAAATTTGAGAAAAATTTATTAAAATTGAAGCAAATTGAAATGAATGACCTTTTTTATTTTGCTTCTCAGTATTTTTCAAAGCTTATATAGTATATGTTTTTCAAAATTTCAGGAAATCTTATTGCAATCTTAAAATTTAAGCGAATTTAAATGTGTCCTCTGTAGTTTTTCAAGCTTTAATGTTATTGTTAAATATTTACAGCTGCATTCAAAACAAAAATTTAAAATAAACTTACCGAAAATGTTAAGTTCCTTAAATATTGGTTTTCCTGCAGATAGAATATAATCGGATAGCGTATGAATGTTGGTGTTCACATTTTAAGTTTCACATTTCTTTTTAAATTTTGAACATTGAAATGATTTATGGCAGTCTTCTTGCATTTACAACATTGTATCTCCATCGCTCCACAGTTCTTTATAGATGATCCTCCTCTCCGCATCTATTAATGAAAAGTGTTAAAAAAGTAAAAATTAAAAAAAAAACATTATTTTAATTTTAAAATTTTTTTTAATCATTTTATTTAAAAAAAATTATTATTGGGCCGAGTTAGTCGACTAAAAAATGGAAATAAAATAGTTGGTCAAAAAATTGAGAGTCGATTATTAATTTGGTTTATCATTCATAACTTTAAAGTCCTTAAAAGAAGATCGTTCCGAGAGAACTTCACCAAGAGTATGAAAACTCATTGTGTAATTGTATTACTTAGAAAGAAAATATTTTGAAATAGCTTTTTCTATAGAAATACCGGTGCGCAAACTACATTTTACTTGATTTTGGACCTATTGAAATAACAAAAGCAAAATCGTTGAGGTTTTTACAAAGTGATATAATCGATCACTGAAATTATTTTTCGTAAATAAATTTCAGAAGAACTATTTTGAAGATATTCACTTAAAAAATATAGTCTTTAAATATAATCTCTATGGGCTACAAGAATAAAAAATATTGATTTAAAAGCCCGCAAACGAGTTTTCAAAAATTTACAGTTTATAATTTTCGAATTTTGGAACTGAAGATAATTTTTATATATAACACTAAATTAAACGGTTTTGTTTAATAATAATTCATAGTTATAGTCGAATTAATTTAAAAAAATTAGGTATATTTAGAGGATAATAAAATCACTTCATATTGAAAAATTAGAGACAATAAAAGTTACATGAAACCATAAACTTATAAACTCAAGACTTCATAATTTTTTTAAAATAATAATCTGTTCTTTATTTATATCATTGATCTTTACATTATCCTAATTCAAACAAAATTCTGATTTCGATTTCTCTGCACATGGATTTAATTATGGATACATTAATTTATCAAGTCATTTTAGCGAAAATTTTCAAAAAAATAGAGCTTAATTTGGAGGAAAGTGTAGGTTAAAATGGGTGCAGTATGAAATTATAGATATGATATCAAATTTTTGAATTTTTTCTTATATTACACAAGCACACATGTAAATATAAATTAAAATTAAAATTATTTTATCTCTTACGAATATAAACATAATATTTTAAACATTTTATGCACACTTCAATTTGTTTACTAAAAATTTATATGTGTCATTTAATTAATATCTTTTATATTGAAATGTATTATTCTTTTAAATATGAACAATAATTTTCGAAGAGCCGAATATCGGTTAAGAATAAAACATGAAGTGAGCATTTATTCCGGTTACAAATTTGAATGTAAGCACGATTATAAATCAAAATTCATCTAATTTTTCAATGACAAGTGTAATACAAAATAATTTTAATGACTTTCTTTTGCTCCTCACTTTTTTAAAGGTAAAATCTTCCAAAATGTTCTTAAAATCTCAGCAAATTTAATTTGATGACCTTTTTCTTTTTTGTTTTTTCTGCTCCTCACTTTTTCTCAAAGCGTAAGTCGAAAAAGTTTTCCAAAATTTTAGAAAATCTTCAACTTCAAAAGTTAAAATATTAAATGTTTTCTACCATTTGCAAAATTGAGGACCTTTTTTTTTTTTTTTTTTTTTTTGCTCCTCACTTTGTTTCAAAGGTAAAATCTGCCAAAGTTTTTTAAAATCTCCGCAAATTAAAATTGAGGACCTTTTTTTTTTTTTTTTTTTTTTTTTTTGCTTCTCACGTTATTCCAAAGCGTAAATCATACATGTTCTCCAAACTTTTAAATCTTAAACTTGCGGCAAATTCAAATGAATGGCCTTTTTATTTTTTGCTTTTACAAATTTAAGAGAGTTTCACGTTCGCAAATTTTCAAAAAATTTTTATAACAATAGTTGTAACTCTTTTTGTGATTTCTTTACTTAATGATTTTCACAACCTTTTTCGTTTTGAATTTTACTTCTAAAAATTTGGTTCTAAAAAAATTTACAAATTTCTTTTTATATAGTTTTAACCATTACAATAAAAATATTGAATGAAGAAATCATGTTAGGGAATTTATCTTTTAATATTGTCACTACAAGGTCACAAACATTGAATGATGAGAATATATAAAAGCCATAGAAAGTAAATTTAAATTCGGTACGAATTAAAAATGATTGATATCAAATGCAAAAATTAGTAATCAGATGTTATCTAAAAGTTTGTATGCTAAAATTTTTTTTTTTTAATCATATACGTATGTCGCGTACCATGTATTGAATATTGAAATCATGTTAAGGATTTTATCTTTTTATATTGTCACTACAAGATCACAAACATTGAATGATGTAATGTTAATATAAATGATACATAATTGTATTCAATTAAAGTTATCTTAAAGTTTATATGGCCAAAACTGTTTAATCTGTTGGTTTAATAATTTGTTCTTTTATAGTTTTTATGGTTTTCCATAAGTTTTAACATATAATATTTTCACTTTTAATAAATTATTTTTCTACTTACAAATTGTCAATAGTCTTCTATATTCTATTTAAGTATTAAGACCTTCTTATCTTTATGAATGAGAATGGGGTAAGTAAGTTACAGCATCTGGTGACATTAAAATAAAAAATATTAATTCATCATGATAACCAAATCATTTTCGGATACAACTCACCATAAAATGAACACTTCAGCTCACCAAAGTTACTTACTTTTAGAACCATCCAATGTCTGACGATGGTCAACCATATATTATTTATTACTGTAGGCTGCCACATACTCTTTAACAAGAATATTAATTCTCAAAATTAATACCTATACAAAATAAATAATCGTATGTAAAATTTTATATAAGACGTTAATGAGTTTAAACTTATCAAAGAAAACAATAATTTATAATAATTTATAATTGAAATAAATGACCTTTTTTAATTTTTACTCCTCTGTATTTGTCTATTGAATGTCTATTACATAAACTTATTAAAATTTGTAAAATTTTAACAATATTCAACTAAACGAAAAGTTTAAATGTTAAAAGTTTTTGCAAAATTTGAAGAAAAAATGAATGATCTTTTTTTTTTTTTTTGTATTGAATGAATATTGAATGTGTTTTACATAAGCCAATTGATTTTCAAAATTTAAGAAAAAGTTATTAGAATTTTAAAATTGTAGCAAAATTCAACAAAATGATAAGCTAAAATCTTAAATGTTTTTCACATTGAAATGAATGACCTTTTTTTATTTTGCTTCTCAGTATTTTTCAAAGCTTACTATGTATATGTTTTTCAAAATTTCAGGAAAATCTTATTGCAATTCTTAAAATTAAAGCGAATTTAAATGGAATGACCTTTTTTTTTTTTTTTGCTCCTCTGTAGTTTTTCAAGCTTTAATGTTTATTGTTAAATATTTACAGCTGCATTCAAAACAAAAATTTAAAATAAACTTACCGAAAATGTTTAAGTTCCTTAAATATTGATTTCCTGCAGATAGAATGTAATCGGAAGCGTATGAATGTTGGTGTTCAACATTTTAAGTTTTCACATTTCTTTTTAAATTTTGAACATTGAAATGATTTATGGCAGTCTTCTTGCATTTATAACATTGTATCTCCATCGCTCCACAGTTCTTTATAGATGATCCTCCTCTCCGCATCTATTAATGAAAAGTGTTAAAAAAGTAAAAATTAAAAAAAAAACATTATTTTAATTTTAAAATTTTTTTTAATCATTTTATTTAAAAAAATTATTATTGGGCCGAGTTAGTCGACTAAAAAATGGAAATAAAATAGTTGGTCAAAAAATTGAGAGTCGATTATTAATTTGGTTTATCATTCATAACTTTAAAGTCCTTAAAAGAAGATCGTTCCGAGAGAACTTCACCAAGAGTATGAAAACTCATTGTGTAATTGTATTACTTAGAAAGAAAATATTTTGAAATAGCTTTTTCTATAGAAATACCGGTGCGCAAACTACATTTTACTTGATTTTGGACCTATTGAAATAACAAAAGCAAAATCGTTGAGGTTTTTACAAAGTGATATAATCGATCACTGAAATTATTTTTCGTAAATAAATTTCAGAAGAACTATTTTGAAGATATTAATTTAAAAAATATAGTCTTTAAATATAATCTCTATGGGCTACAAGAATAAAAAATATTGATTTAAAAGCCCGCAAACGAGTTTTCAAAAATTTACAGTTTATAATTTTCGAATTTTGGAACTGAAGATAATTTTTTATATATAACACTAAATTAAACGGTTTTGTTTAATAATAATTCATAGTTATAGTCGAATTAATTTAAAAAAAATTAGGTATATTTAGAGGATAATAAAATCACTTCATATTGAAAAATTAGAGACAATAAAAGTTACATGAAACCATAAACTTATAAACTCAAGACTTCATAATTTTTTTAAAATAATAATCTGTTCTTTATTTATATCATTGATCTTTACATTATCCTAATTCAAACAAAATTCTGATTTCGATTTCTCTGCACATGGATTTAATTATGGATACATTAATTTATCAAGTCATTTTAGCGAAAATTTTCAAAAAAATAGAGCTTAATTTGGAGGAAAGTGTGGGTTAAAATGGGTGCAGTATGAAATTATAGATATGATATCCAATTTTTGAATTTTTTCTTATATTACACAAGCACACATGTAAATATAAATTAAAATTAAAATTATTTTATCTCTTACGAATATAAACATAATATTTTAAACATTTTATGCACACTTCAATTTGTTTACTAAAAATTTATATGTGTCATTTAATTAATATCTTTTATATTGAAATGTATTATTCTTTTAAATATGAACAATAATTTTCGAAGAGCCGAATATCGGTTAAGAATAAAACATGAAGTGAGCATTTATTCCGGTTGCAAATTTGAATGTAAGCACGATTATAAATCAAAATTCATCTAATTTTTCAATGACAAGTGTAATGCAAAATAATTTTAATGACCTTTTTTTGTTCCTCAGTTTTTTTTTCAAAGCTTAAATCGTATATGTTTTACAAGATTTGCGAAAATTTTCTTGAAATATTAAAATTAAAGAAATTTTAAATGAATGACCTTTTTTTCTCCTCAATAGGTTTTCAAGCTTAAATCTTCCACGTTTTTAAAAATTTAAGAGAAACTTGTTGAAATTTTTACAAACGCAAATTCACTATTGAAATTGAAGCAAATTTTAGTGAATGACCTTTTTGTTTTTTTGCTCCTCACTTTTTTTCGAAGCTTAAATCGAAGATTTTTTTTTAAATTTCAGCAAAACTTTATTAAAATTTTGGAAGAAATTAAAATTGATGACTTTTTTGTTTTTGCTCCTCACTTAGTTTTAAAGTTAAAATCTGCCAAAGTTTTCTTAAAATCTCCGCAAATTTAAATGGAGGACCTTTTTTTTTTTTTTTTTTTTGCTCCTCACTTCTTTTCACAGGTAAAATCTGCCAAAATTTTTATTAAACTTTTGACAAATTTAAATTGAGGACCTTTTTTTTTTTTTTTTTTTTTTTTTTTTTTTTTGCTCCTCACTTTTTTCAAAACTAAAAACAGTAAGATTTTGCTCCTCAGTTTTTTTCCAAAACGTAAATCGTATATGTTTTCCAAAATTTTAAATCTCAAACTTGAGGCAAATTTTAATGAATTACTTTTTTTTTTTTGGGGTTTTTTTTTTGCTCCTCAATATTGTTCAAAGCTTAAATCGTTAAGGTTTTTCAAAATTTTTGAAAAACTTCTTGAAATTTTTAAAATAGAAGCAAATTTTAATTAATATCCTTTTTTTTACATAACTACGTAAATGTGTACCTATGTCGGGATTCTACTAAGCTGTAATCTCATTAATATGGAAGATCAAATTAAGAATTTCGTTCTAAAAAAAAAATTTTACAAATTTCTTTTTATAAGTATTGAATGAAGAAATCATGTTAGGGATTTTATCTTTTAATATTGTCACTACAAGGTCACAAACATTGAATGATGAGAATATATAAAAGCCATAGAAAGTAAATTTAAATTCGGTACGAATTAAAAATGATTGATATCAAATGCAAAAATTAGTAATCAGATGTTATCTAAAAGTTTGTATGCTAAAATCTGTTTTTTTTTTTTAAATCATATACGTATGTCGCGTACCATGTATTGAATATTGAAATCATGTTAAGGATTTTATCTTTTTATATTGTCACTACAAGATCACAAACATTGAATGATGTAATGTTAATATAAATGATACATAATTGTATTCAATTAAAGTTATCTTAAAGTTTATATGCCAAAACTGTTTAATCTGTTGGTTTAATAATTTGTTCTTTTATAGTTTTTATGGTTTTCCATAAGTTTTAACATATAATATTTTCACTTTTAATAAATTATTTTTCTACTTACAAATTGTCAATAGTCTTCTATATTCTATTTAAGTATTAAGACCTTCTTATCTTTATGAATGAGAATGGGGTAAGTAAGTTACAGCATCTGGTGACATTAAAAATAAAAAATATTAATTCATCATGATAACCAAATCATTTTCGGATACAACTCACCATAAAATGAACACTTCAGCTCACCAAAGTTACTTACTTTATTAGCAAATTGAAATGAATGACCTTTTTTTATTTTGCTTCTCAGTATTTTTCAAAGCTTATATAGTATATGTTTTTCAAAATTTCAGGAAATCTTATTGCAATCTTAAAATTTAAGCGAATTTAAATGAATGACCTTTTTTTTTTGCTCCTCTGTAGTTTTTCAAGCTTTAATGTTATTGTTAAATATTTACAGCTGCATTCAAAACAAAAATTTAAAATAAACTTACCGAAAATGTTAAGTTCCTTAAATATTGATTTTCCTGCAGATAGAATGTAATCGGATAGCGTATGAATGTTGGTGTTCACATTTTAAGTTTCACATTTCTTTTTAAATTTTGAACATTGAAATGATTTATGGCAGTCTTCTTGCATTTATAACATTGTATCTCCATCGCTCCACAGTTCTTTATAGATGATCCTCCTCTCCGCATCTATTAATGAAAAGTGTTAAAAAAGTAAAAATTAAAAAAAAAAAACATTATTTTAATTTAAAATTTTTTTTAATCATTTTATTTAAAAAAAATTATTATTGGGCCGAGTTAGTCGACTAAAAAATGGAAATAAAATAGTTGGTCAAAAAATTGAGAGTCGATTATTAATTTGGTTTATCATTCATAACTTTAAAGTCCTTAAAAGAAGATCGTTCCGAGAGAACTTCACCAAGAGTATGAAAACTCATTGTGTAATTGTATTACTTAGAAAGAAAATATTTTGAAATAGCTTTTTCTATAGAAATACCGGTGCGCAAACTACATTTTACTTGATTTTGGACCTATTGAAATAACAAAAGCAAAATCGTTGAGGTTTTTACAAAGTGATATAATCGATCACTGAAATTATTTTTCGTAAATAAATTTCAGAAGAACTATTTTGAAGATATTAATTTAAAAAATATAGTCTTTAAATATAATCTCTATGGGCTACAAGAATAAAAAATATTGATTTAAAAGCCCGCAAACGAGTTTTCAAAAATTTACAGTTTATAATTTTCGAATTTTGGAACTGAAGATAATTTTTTATATATAACACTAAATTAAACGGTTTTGTTTAATAATAATTCATAGTTATAGTCGAATTAATTTAAAAAAAATTAGGTATATTTAGAGGATAATAAAATCACTTCATATTGAAAAATTAGAGACAATAAAAGTTACATGAAACCATAAACTTATAAACTCAAGACTTCATAATTTTTTTAAAATAATAATCTGTTCTTTATTTATATCATTGATCTTTACATTATCCTAATTCAAACAAAATTCTGATTTCGATTTCTCTGCACATGGATTTAATTATGGATACATTAATTTATCAAGTCATTTTAGCGAAAATTTTCAAAAAAATAGAGCTTAATTTGGAGGAAAGTGTGGGTTAAAATGGGTGCAGTATGAAATTATAGATATGATATCCAATTTTTGAATTTTTTCTTATATTACACAAGCACACATGTAAATATAAATTAAAATTAAAATTATTTTATCTCTTACGAATATAAACATAATATTTTAAACATTTTATGCACACTTCAATTTGTTTACTAAAAATTTATATGTGTCATTTAATTAATATCTTTTATATTGAAATGTATTATTCTTTTAAATATGAACAATAATTTTCGAAGAGCCGAATATCGGTTAAGAATAAAACATGAAGTGAGCATTTATTCCGGTTGCAAATTTGAATGTAAGCACGATTATAAATCAAAATTCATCTAATTTTTCAATGACAAGTGTAATGCAAAATAATTTTAATGACCTTTTTTTGTTCCTCAGTTTTTTTTTCAAAGCTTAAATCGTATATGTTTTACAAGATTTGCGAAAATTTTCTTGAAATATTAAAATTAAAGAAATTTTAAATGAATGACCTTTTTTTCTCCTCAATAGGTTTTCAAGCTTAAATCTTCCACGTTTTTAAAAATTTAAGAGAAACTTGTTGAAATTTTTACAAACGCAAATTCACTATTGAAATTGAAGCAAATTTTAGTGAATGACCTTTTTGTTTTTTTGCTCCTCACTTTTTTTCGAAGCTTAAATCGAAGATTTTTTTTTAAATTTCAGCAAAACTTTATTAAAATTTTGGAAGAAATTAAAATTGATGACTTTTTTGTTTTTGCTCCTCACTTAGTTTTAAAGTTAAAATCTGCCAAAGTTTTCTTAAAATCTCCGCAAATTTAAATGGAGGACCTTTTTTTTTTTTTTTTTTTTTGCTCCTCACTTCTTTTCACAGGTAAAATCTGCCAAAATTTTTATTAAACTTTTGACAAATTTAAATTGAGGACCTTTTTTTTTTTTTTTTTTTTTTTTTTTTTTTTTTGCTCCTCACTTTTTTCAAAACTAAAAACAGTAAGATTTTGCTCCTCAGTTTTTTTCCAAAACGTAAATCGTATATGTTTTCCAAAATTTTAAATCTCAAACTTGAGGCAAATTTTAATGAATTACTTTTTTTTTTTGGGGTTTTTTTTTTGCTCCTCAATATTGTTCAAAGCTTAAATCGTTAAGGTTTTTCAAAATTTTTGAAAAACTTCTTGAAATTTTTAAAATAGAAGCAAATTTTAATTAATATCCTTTTTTTTACATAACTACGTAAATGTGTACCTATGTCGGGATTCTACTAAGCTGTAATCTCATTAATATGGAAGATCAAATTAAGAATTTCGTTCTAAAAAAAAAATTTTACAAATTTCTTTTTATAAGTATTGAATGAAGAAATCATGTTAGGGATTTTATCTTTTAATATTGTCACTACAAGGTCACAAACATTGAATGATGAGAATATATAAAAGCCATAGAAAGTAAATTTAAATTCGGTACGAATTAAAAATGATTGATATCAAATGCAAAAATTAGTAATCAGATGTTATCTAAAAGTTTGTATGCTAAAATCTGTTTTTTTTTTTTAAATCATATACGTATGTCGCGTACCATGTATTGAATATTGAAATCATGTTAAGGATTTTATCTTTTTATATTGTCACTACAAGATCACAAACATTGAATGATGTAATGTTAATATAAATGATACATAATTGTATTCAATTAAAGTTATCTTAAAGTTTATATGCCAAAACTGTTTAATCTGTTGGTTTAATAATTTGTTCTTTTATAGTTTTTATGGTTTTCCATAAGTTTTAACATATAATATTTTCACTTTTAATAAATTATTTTTCTACTTACAAATTGTCAATAGTCTTCTATATTCTATTTAAGTATTAAGACCTTCTTATCTTTATGAATGAGAATGGGGTAAGTAAGTTACAGCATCTGGTGACATTAAAAATAAAAAATATTAATTCATCATGATAACCAAATCATTTTCGGATACAACTCACCATAAATGAACACTTCAGCTCACCAAAGTTACTTACTTTATTAGCAAATTGAAATGAATGACCTTTTTTTATTTTGCTTCTCAGTATTTTTCAAAGCTTATATAGTATATGTTTTTCAAAATTTCAGGAAATCTTATTGCAATCTTAAAATTTAAGCGAATTTAAATGAATGACCTTTTTTTTTTGCTCCTCTGTAGTTTTTCAAGCTTTAATGTTATTGTTAAATATTTACAGCTGCATTCAAAACAAAAATTTAAAATAAACTTACCGAAAATGTTAAGTTCCTTAAATATTGATTTTCCTGCAGATAGAATGTAATCGGATAGCGTATGAATGTTGGTGTTCACATTTTAAGTTTCACATTTCTTTTTAAATTTTGAACATTGAAATGATTTATGGCAGTCTTCTTGCATTTATAACATTGTATCTCCATCGCTCCACAGTTCTTTATAGATGATCCTCCTCTCCGCATCTATTAATGAAAAGTGTTAAAAAAGTAAAAATTAAAAAAAAAAAACATTATTTTAATTTAAAATTTTTTTTAATCATTTTATTTAAAAAAAATTATTATTGGGCCGAGTTAGTCGACTAAAAAATGGAAATAAAATAGTTGGTCAAAAAATTGAGAGTCGATTATTAATTTGGTTTATCATTCATAACTTTAAAGTCCTTAAAGAAGATCGTTCCGAGAGAACTTCACCAAGAGTATGAAAACTCATTGTGTAATTGTATTACTTAGAAAGAAAATATTTTGAAATAGCTTTTTCTATAGAAATACCGGTGCGCAAACTACATTTTACTTGATTTTGGACCTATTGAAATAACAAAAGCAAAATCGTTGAGGTTTTTACAAAGTGATATAATCGATCACTGAAATTATTTTTCGTAAATAAATTTCAGAAGAACTATTTTGAAGATATTAATTTAAAAATATAGTCTTTAAATATAATCTCTATGGGCTACAAGAATAAAAAATATTGATTTAAAAGCCCGCAACGAGTTTTCAAAAATTTACAGTTTATAATTTTCGAATTTTGGAACTGAAGATAATTTTTTATATATAACACTAAATTAAACGGTTTTGTTTAATAATAATTCATAGTTATAGTCGAATTAATTTAAAAAAAATTAGGTATATTTAGAGGATAATAAAATCACTTCATATTGAAAAATTAGAGACAATAAAAGTTACATGAAACCATAAACTTATAAACTCAAGACTTCATAATTTTTTTAAAATAATAATCTGTTCTTTATTTATATCATTGATCTTTACATTATCCTAATTCAAACAAAATTCTGATTTCGATTTCTCTGCACATGGATTTAATTATGGATACATTAATTTATCAAGTCATTTTAGCGAAAATTTTCAAAAAATAGAGCTTAATTTGGAGGAAAGTGTGGGTTAAAATGGGTGCAGTATGAAATTATAGAATGATATCCAATTTTTGAATTTTTTCTTATATTACACAAGCACACATGTAAATATAAATTAAAATTAAAATTATTTTATCTCTTACGAATATAAACATAATATTTTAAACATTTATGCACACTTCAATTTGTTTACTAAAAATTTATATGTGTCATTTAATTAATATCTTTTATATTGAAATGTATTATTCTTTAAATATGAACAATAATTTTCGAAGAGCCGAATATCGGTTAAGAATAAACATGAAGTGAGCATTTATTCCGTTGCAATTTGAATGTAAGCACGATTATAAATCAAAATTCATCTAATTTTTCAATGACAAGGTGTAATGCAAAATAATTTTAATGACCTTTTTTGTTCCTCAGTTTTTTTTTCAAAGCTTAAATCTATATGTTTTACAAGATGTTGCGAAAATTTTTTCTTGAAATATTAAAATTAAAGAAATTTTAAATGAATGACCTTCTTTTTCTCCTCAATAGGTTTTCTCAGCTTAAATCTTCCACGTTTTTTAAAAATTTAAGAGAAACTTGTTGAAATTTTTACAACGCAAATTCACTATTGAAATTGAAGCAAATTTTAGTGAATGACCTTTTTTGTTTTTGCTCCTCACTTTTTTTTCGAAGCTTAAATCGAAGATTTTTTTTTAAAATTTCAGCAAAACTTTATTAAAATTTTGGAAGAAATTAAAATTGATGACTTTTTTGTTTTGCTCCTCACTTAGTTTTAAAGTTTAAATCTGCCAAAGTTTTCTTAAATCTCCGCAAATTTAAATGGAGGACCTTTTTTTTTTTTTTTTTTTTTGCTCCTCACTTCTTTTCACAGGTAAAAT
>PYHX02000233.1:0-35625 GCA_004302925.2 Cochliomyia hominivorax | reverse complement strand
AAAAAAAAAAAAAAAGAAAAATAATAAGAATTATAAAAATATATATAAGAAGAGAAAAGACCTCGTAAGATTTTTGGAGTTGCCCCCGATATCGGTCTGTACCATTTTTATTTGGAACTGCTTAGACAACAGTACATAATTTAGACAAATTCTTGATTGTTTTAATTCAGAACATCAGGTGGACAAAGATAAATCGATTCAGATTTGTGGATCCTATAATGATGACTTCTTGAAATCATATAAGTATGTCAGGTAGTATATAAATTGATTATTTTTTTAATAAATCAGTTGCAAATTTTATTTAAGTTTTTGTTTTAATTTTTGTAAAACCACATTTTGAATTTATCATAAGAACTTTTGGATGAATTACAAATACAAAAAGTGGAACACATCATCATTATAATTCAATAGTGGAATATTTATACATGATTGTAATGGGTTTCTTTTTGTAATATAGAGATGTGAATGTAAATAATGCAGATCTATTGACATACATTTGGGACCTACAAAACAAACAAACATACAAAAAATCCTAATACTTCTGATTTCTGTAATGATAAGAAAAAATCAAATTATTTGAATTATTTGGAAATTTATTGAAAGGAATATTAAATGCTAAATGATTAATACAAATTCCCTACTGGCAGACCTGGCAAACTTCATTTTGCAAAAAATGTTACTTTGTATGGGCGATGCCCCTCCCCTGGGGTGTCTATTCTATGTTTTATCCAGTAAAACAAATCCTTGAGGATGTTATAGTTCTTTAGATATTCGATAATAAATTTTTGCTATGTATGGGCGATACCACTCCCCGCTCTCATCCGTCCTACATTTTCTCCAGTAAATAGTTTCTTGAGAACTTGTCGGGACCACATTTGAGAATCTCTCGCTGTTTAAGATCTTAGATTTTCGATAATAAATATTTGCTTTGTATGGTGATGCCCCTCCCCCCGGTGTTATCCGTCCTAATTCTTGTCCAATAAATCAGTTCCTTAAGAAAGTTGTCGGGAACAAATTTAGGAACTCTCACTGTTATAGTTATTTAGATATTCGATAATTTGCTCGATAGTATTTGCTTTTTAGGGGGGGGGGTACTTCTCCCCCCGAACCTATCGGTATTCGTCACAGTTTAGGTTACATTCGGGTATATGGAGATCATTCTGTAAAAATGTCATCAAATTTAGACCAGCCTTTTTATAGTCTATACGTTACATACATACATACATACATACATACATACATACATACATACATACATACATACATACATACATACATATATACACACTCCCTATTTTACATATATAAATATTTAAGGGGAATAGAAATAAAAAATAAAATACTCCTGGATTTAAGTGTAAAACGGATCCAGAAAAATTCATTTTGAATCGCACACATACTTCAAAACACCTTTTAGTATATAATTTAATAACTTAGGAACTAAAGAATATTTTGTAGGGAAATTTCACATGGATATTTTTGAGGTTTCTTTTAATTGATTAGGAAAAGCAGAAGTCTATAGTGGCTCCGTATGGCCATGGTTAGATCCCCAAAATTAGTCATCTCGACATTTGTTTTATATCAACGAAATTAAAATTTGGGATTTGATTGAGAAAAATATTTATATGGTAAATAGTCCTTATTACACTCCTCTCTATTTCTTATAATTCCCTTTCAAAAATAAACTTATATAGAAGAAATATCTCTTTTAGTTAAAGAGAAATTGACACCAAAGTTAAATTGTTATCTAATTTTCAGAGAGGATTGTGTTTGCTTTTTTGAACTTGATGGGGTTAATTTTGGTTCAAATAAATTTCTTAAATTCTGTATGGATTCTATATAAAATTTTAAACAATTTTTGTTTCAAAATTATATATCTATGTTGATCCAATTAAAAGTTATATCATTTTTTAAATGGAAATTAAAAAATTGATTTTTTTATTTTTTACAAAAAAAGTGTTTTTAATTGTTGTTCCGCCTTTAAATTCATTTTTTTCATCTAGACTTTAATAATGTTTTCATAACTCTGAAAGAATTTTTAATTCAAATACATATACAAAAAATCGAAGGGCGCTAAGGTCAAAAACTTATGACCTTTTAAAATTTTGTTACTTTTAAAATTTTTTCTAAAGTTTTTTAAAGCGGACAAATATGTTGAAGCTAAAATTAAAGAAAAACTACCTTGATTGAGTAACTATATGTGTGTACTATATATCTACGAAATCTGTAATGGTCCAAGGTTTTCATAACGACAAAGAGACTAATTTTCTCCAAAAAAAAAAAAAAAAAAAAAAAAAAAAAAACAAATATTGAAATAAGTTTTTCTGGAAAGGGAATTTTGGGTATTTTGAAATCGGAAAGTGGGAATTTTTTATAGTCTTTAATTACGGATAGTTTGATTTATATTAAAGTAAAATTTTGTGATAATAACTTTATTTGTACACATTTTAATGGAGTTCAAATAAAGAAAATTTTTTCACGAAAAATCAGCAGAAATAAAAATTTTAGGTTTTTTGAAAATTTTATTAAAGGAATTTAATTTTAATAGTTTGTTATGGTCCCGATATTATTTTTCAGGTAATTACCTTTCCAATGATACCAAATACTTATATAAATACTTTATGTTTTATGTTAAAAATTAAGTGAAACCTGCTGCCTTCATTAAACTTTGCCAGTTTGCTATAGAATTCTTTGATAATTTGGAAGATATAAACTCCGTTATGCCTGAATTTCTAAACATCAAAAAATGCCTAATAACTCTTACATATTAAAGAGCTAAAAGCCCTAAAAAATATTCACTAATTTCAAATAATTATTGGAACTAAACGTATATCCACTTGGTTACCCAGCAGCCATTTCATATGACATTTCTTTGATTTGATTTCAAAAGCATTTCTTACATCTGGAACTAAAATCCATTTCAACTACTTTTCATTATTTTTGTAAAATCGTAAATGCTGGAGAAAAAGAACAATAAAAGAGAAACGAAAAAAAAAACAATTATGGTGAGGAGGTGTGAAAATGAAAGGTGCAGCAGCTCTTTAATAACGTGTTGAAATTGATAATGACATCGGTAGGTCGATATCACAAAAAGAAATAATAAATTTGGGAAATGAGCTTTTAATTAGTTTTATTTCTTTTTTAGAAAAAACTTTATTTTTTTCTTTGTTTAATTAATTATGCAAGAGAATTAAAAATGGCGTAGGAAGTTATTAAAGTTTCTAAAAAAATTAAAATTTATTGAACTGAATCGATTTAGAAATTAATTAATTTTTTTATTATAGAAAAATAAAGAAATACAATATTTAGATGTAAAATATGATATTAAAACTTTTTTTCAAATAACTTTTTTGGGTTTTACCAATATCAGCAGACTGTAGTGCTACTTCGGAACCAGAAAAGATTTAGAAGCGTATTTTTGAATCAAATCTATATAAAATTTTGCCTCTTTTTTAATTTTAACGTTCGAGGTGTCCAACTTTGAAGACCTATTCCCTTTTTTCCTGGACTCACTTAAAAAAACGAACCCTCCAAAGTCGATTGGAAAGCACTTTAGGAATATCTTTCCAAAATTTTACTAAACAATATTCCATACTTCAAAAGTTACGGAATTATTTCCGAAAAAAAATGTTTTATTTATAATTTTAATACAAATTTGGAGGTTTCAAATTCGACAGCTGGACCCTCTTAAGCAATTAAAATTTATTAAAAAATAGTCCATGGTTTCAAAGTTATCGAATTTTTTGTAAAAATTTAGTTTTTTTTATAACTGAGCAAATTTTCTCTTAAAGAGAGTATTTTTTTGAGAAAATGTTCTCTTAAAAAGAGAGCATTTTTTTGAGAAAATGTCCTCTTAAAAAAAGAGCATTTTTTTTGAGAAAATGTCCTCTTAAAAAGAGAGTATTTTTTTGAGAAAATTTTCTCTTAAAAAGAGAGTATTTTTTTGAGAAAATTTTCTCTTAAAAAGAGAGTATTTTTTTGAGAAAATTTCCTCTTAAAAAGAGAGCATTTTTTTTGAGAAAATTTTCTCTTAAAAAGAGAGTATTTTTTTGAGAAAAGTTTCTCTTAAAAAGAGAGTATTTTTTTGAGAAAAGTTTCTCTTAAAAAGAGAGTATTTTTTTGAGAAAAGTTTCTCTTAAAAAGAGAGTATTTTTTGAGAAAAGTTTCTCTTAAAAATAGAGTATTTTTTGAGAAAAGTTTCTCTTAAAAAGAGAGTATTTTTTTGAGAAAAGTTTCTCTTAAAAAGAGAGTATTTTTTTGAGAAAATTTTCTTTTAAAAAGAGAGTATTTTTTTGAGAAAATTTTCTCTTAAAAAGAGAGCATTTTTTTTAGAAAATTTTCTCTTAAAAAGAGAGCATTTTTTTTAGAAAGTTTTCTCTTAAAAAGAGAGTATTTTTTTGAGAAAATTTTCTTTTAAAAAGAGAGTATTTTTTTGAGAAAATTTTCTCTTAAAAAGAAAGTATTTTTTTGAGAAAATTTTCTCTTAAAAAGAGAGTATTTTTTGAGAAAAGTTTCTCTTAAAAAGAGAGTATTTTTTTGAGAAAAGTTTCTCTTAAAAAGAGAGTATTTTTTTGAGAAAAGTTTCTCTTAAAAAGAGAGTATTTTTTTGAGAAAATTTTCTTTTAAAAAGAGAGTATTTTTTTGAGAAAATTTTCTTTTAAAAAGAGAGTATTTTTTTGAGAAAATTTTCTCTTAAAAAGAGAGCATTTTTTTTAGAAAATTTTCTCTTAAAAAGAGAGCATTTTTTTTAGAAAGTTTTCTCTTAAAAAGAGAGTATTTTTTTGAGAAAATTTTCTTTTAAAAAGAGAGTATTTTTTTGAGAAAATTTTCTCTTAAAAAGAGAGTATTTTTTTGAGAAAATTTTCTCTTAAAAAGAGAGTATTTTTTGAGAAAAGTTTCTCTTAAAAAGAGAGTATTTTTTTGAGAAAAGTTTCTCTTAAAAAGAGAGTATTCTTTTGAGAAAAGTTTCTCTTAAAAAGAGAGTATTTTTTTGAGAAAATTTTCTTTTAAAAAGAGAGTATTTTTTTGAGAAAATTTTCTTTTAAAAAGAGAGTATTTTTTGAGAAAATTTTCTATTAAAAAGAGAGCATTTTTTGAGAAAATTTTCTCTTAAAAAGAGAGCATTTTTTTAGAAAATTTTCTCTTAAAAAGAGAGCATTTTTTTTAGAAAATTTTCTCTTAAAAAGAAAGTATTTTTTTGAGAAAATGTTCTCTTAAAAAGAAAGTATTTTTTTTGAGAAAATTTTCTTTTAAAGAGAGTACTTTTTTAAAAAATTTTATCCTAAAAAGAATATTTTTGTGAAAAATTTCTCGTAATGAGAATTTAACAAAATTAGAAATATTTCTTTTCACCAAGAGAAGCTATACTTTTTTTAGAAAAATTTCTTTTAAAGAGAATTTTATTGGAAACATCTTCTTAAAGAGAATTTTTGAGCAAATTTTCTTTTTAAGAGAATTTTTCAACAAAATTTTTATTGAAAATTTTCCCTTCAACAAAAATTTTATAGAAATTTTTCTCTATGCGATAATCTTAAAGACAATTTTTTCTCTTTTGTTCTTAATTTTTAAAAATTGTGTCATTATTTAATTTAATTCACTTTAGTGAAGAACAAATAACAAAATTGCGTATTAAATTTAATTTCATTTAAATATTTCTCTATCTGATCATCATTCTGAAGATTTTCTTTTATCTGTGTATGTGTGTGTATTTGTATTGGAATTAAGTAGGTTTCATTTAAAAACAATTTTCTTATTTTGCTCTTTAGTAACCTTGTTTCGAGATACTTAAAATTTTTTTTAATATCGATTCAGTTTATTCGGCCAAGATTCAACGAATATTCTGTTCAAGTGTCACTTATTTGTTGTTTATGAAATAAATAGCTAAACTTGTCATGAGATGAAAGGGCGAGAAAGTGAAAGGAAACGAGAGTTGAAATGAAAAAAATATGTAAAAAGAAAATTTACAAAACTGGTTTAGTTTAGCTAAAAATAAATCAGAACATCTCATAATCATTATCATCATTCTCACTTCTGTCATCAAAGTCAAAACGTCATAATCGAGCCAAAATTTTAAGTTAAAAAAAATCATTAAGTCACAGACAACTTTGAAGAACTTTTCTAACTAAAAAGAAGAAAAAATGGTGGACAAAAATTTAAATAAAATGTTTATGGTGAATTATTAATTAAAGACTTGAAAAAAGAAATCCTTTAATTTCACAAACGATTTTCTATACAGAAAATAAAACTAATAAATAATAGAAAGTTCTCTGAACAGAAATCTATAAAGAAAAAAATAGAAAATTTTCTATAAAAATTTTGTTGAAGAGAAAATTTTCTATAAAATTTTGTTGAAGAGAAAAATTTCTATAAAAATTTTGTTGAAGAGAAAAATTTCTATAAAAATTTTGTTGAAGAGAAAATTTTCTATAAAAATTTTTTTGAAGAGAAAATTTTCTATAAAAATTTTTTTGAAGAGAAAATTTTCTATAAAAATTTTTTTGAAGAGAAAATTTTCTATAAAAATTTTGTTGAAGAGAAAATTTTCTATAAAAATTTTATTGAAGAGAAAATTTTCTATAAAAATTTTATTGAAGAGAAAATTTTCTATAAAAATTTTATTGAAGAGAAAATTTTCTATAAAAATTTTATTGAAGAGAAAATTTTCTATAAAAATTTTATTGAAGAGAAAATTTTCTATAAAAATTTTATTGAAGAGAAAAATTTCTATAAAACTTTTGTTGAAGAGAAAAATTTCTATAAAACTTTTGTTGAAGAGAAAAATTTCTATAAAACTTTTGTTGAAGAGAAAAATTTCTATAAAAATTTTGTTGAAGAGAAAAATTTCTATAAAAATTTTGTTGAAGAGAAAAATTTCTATAAAATTTTGTTGAAGAGAAAATTTTCTATAAAAATTTTGTTGAAGAGAAAATTTTCTATAAAAATTTTGTTGAAGAGAAAATTTTCTATAAAAATTTTGTTAAGGAGAAAATTTTCTATAAAAATTTTGTTGAAGAGAAAATTTTCTATAAAAATTTTGTTAAGGAGAAAATTTTCTATAAAAATTTTGTTGAAGAGAAAATTTTCTATAAAAATTTTGTTGAAGAGAAAATTTTCTATAAAAATTTTGTTGAAGAGAAAATTTTCTATAAAAATTTTGTTGAAGAGAAAATTTTCTATAAAAATTTTGTTGAAGAGAAAATTTTCTATAAATATTTTGTTGAAGAGAAAATTTTCTATAAATATTTTGTTGAAGATAAAATTTTCTATAAATATTTTGTTGAAGAGAAAATTTTCTATAAAAATTTTGTTGAAGAGAAAATTTTTTATAAAAATTTTGTTGAAGAGAAAATTTTAAGAGAAATTACTCTACAAAAGAGAACTTTAAGAGAAAAATCTATTAAGTGAAAATTCTTTTCAAAATGGAATTTAAAGAGAAAATGCTCTGTAGGAAAGAAATTATTTGTAACAGGAAATTTTATTGGAATTTTTTGTAAATAAGAATTTCAAATGAAAATTCTTTATATAAAATTTGTATTTTTTATGAAATAAAATCTTTGAAATTATTTCAATATTTGAAAGCTTCACTAGACTCACTTTGTGGATGCTTTTAAAATGTATATAACATGACATGTTTCTATATTTTAAATATAGTCTTTTTCCCATTACTTCAATGGAGAGTACAGTATCTTGACTGTATTTTAAGTGTCTTGAAGTTTTTTTGTCTCTTCTGGTTTCGATTTGGAGGTGGTGTCACTGGACACTCCTTGTTCTAATGATGAAAAGAATATTTTTTTTGCTTTACTCATGTTGACAACTTGTCTACACGACTAAAAGAAGATGACAGAGAGTCAATGCTTTTGTTTTCCAGTTAAATTTAATGATGACGACAATGATTACGATGATGATTATGATGTTGATGTTTATAATGATGAAGTGTATGTGAATGAAGAGTATCGCATGATGTTGCTGATGTTGATGGTTGGTTTTGGTTACAAACAACGTGAACCAAACAAAATCATTGAAGCGTTGCGTTACGTTCTATTAGACAGAATTGACTAGAGTTATCTATTCCGTCAAAAAAAAGCCAAAATAGAATTAAAATGATCTCTTCTATGATGGCGGATTGGAGAGTAAATGCATTTAGCCAGACAAGAATAAACATCATTTGTGTCAAATGGTGAAAAATTTAGGAAAAACAAATTGAGTTGAGTTGGTCTCATTTTAATGGCCAAAAACAAATAAAAAACCAATAAACAATTAAATTCAATTTAAAATTGTTAAAATACTTTTGAGGTTGTTAAATTAGACAAATAATGACACTAATGGGTGAAGTAGGCTAAAAATATATAATAGAGTGAGGAGTGAGATTGAAAAATTCTTAACAAAAAATGAGTGACCAGAAAAAGTGTGAACCAGAATGATAAAACAGTTTCCAATGTTAATAGACAGGAAAGACAGTAACGCTGCCCAAAATTAAGAGGCCAATAGAAGAGCACGGAAATTGAAGTTAAGTTTTTTCAAATAAATATTCTTGTTGCATAATGGATGACTTCTCCTGGCCACCTTGAGAGGTATAAGAACAATAATGTGTTATTTGTATGGGGCAACAAATCCTTAAAACCACCTGCAATTGAGGCCAATGGAGAGAGCACAAAAAAGGTTTCAAAATTTGTGGTCGATTTTAAAAGGAGATTTAGTTCATCTGTTCGAAGGAAGTGACTGAAAGAACTATAAAAACGTCAATGGTATTGTTTCTGAAAAAGGTTCAAAATTTCATCGATTTATAATTGAAAATGTTAAGAAAGTTTTTTGCTTGGAGTTAGAGGTTGGCTCAGATATCGTTCTATATCTTTTAATATGCTGGACCAATTTTCTTTGTTTTAAATAGGAAAGTATTCAGGCCTAATTTCACAATGCTCTGTCAGTTTTTTGGGTACCAACAACACACAGACGGACATAGATTTTGATTTGATGCAATAATATGAATGCATTATGGAGTCTGAGATAATTCTTTCTTAGCGTTACACATGGAATGACAAAGTATAACCACTTTAGGTAATGAAGGGTATTTAAAGAATGAAATTAGAAAATTTTATTAAAATTGTCATGGCCAAGTGGTTTTGCTGGAAATAAGGTCTCAATTTCTGATCACTTAAAACCTTCTTTTAAAGTTAAAAATCATGAAAACTCCCCCATTCAATTCCACACTAAATAATTTCATTCGATTCTTTCTTATAACTGTAAATTATTCTTTTCATTAACCACAAAACTTTTTTATTTTCATGGTTCATCAGAAGTCATGACTTCTTCTTGTCTAAATTAGGTCATATCTCCTAAAGTCATTACTCTATTTCAAACATCTATTATCTATTTGTTTTTTATTGTAATGACAATAATAAAATTATAATGTTTGTTTGTTTTTTTTGTTTATTTCTCTTCTTTATTCTCTAATTCAAAATTTTTATTATTTTTATCGTCTCGTACACGGAAGACATAAAACAATCAAAAAATTGTAAAAAAAATTCTTCAAAAGAACAGAAAGAAACACTCGCAATGGATTTGTTGTTTTGTTGCTGTCATACATGAAAAACAAAACATACCTGACACACGTATTAATGCTGAACGTTTGTAAAGAAGACCACACCTTTGTTTTATGTCTTCGGCACTCACCTGTCTACCAGTGACGTATTTAAGGTTTATTTTAATTAAAAAGAGGAAAAATATAGAAATTTAGAATAAATAAGATTTTCATAATAAAGAGATTTAAAAGCAAATTATAAAATTCTCTCAAAGAGAAATTTATATCAAATTTTCTCTCTTCAACAAAAACTTTATAGAAAATTTTCTCTTCAAGAGAATTTTATAGGAAATTTTCTCTTCAAGAGAATTTTATAGGAAATTTTCTCATCAAGAGAATTTTATAGAAAATTTTCTCATCAAGAGAATTTTTTAGAAAATTTTCTCATCAAGAGAATTTTTTAGAAAATTTTCTCATCAAGAGAATTTTTTAGAAAATTTTCTCATCAAGAGAATTTTTTAGAAAATTTTCTCATCAAGAGAATTTTTTAGAAAATTTTCTCATCAAGAGAATTTTTTAGAAAATTTTCTCATCAAGAGAATTTTATAGAAAATTTTCTCATCAAGAGAATTTTTTAGAAAATTTTCTCATCAAGAGAATTTTATAGAAAATTTTCTCATCAAGAGAATTTTATAGAAAATTTTCTCATCAAGAGAATTTTATAGAAAATTTTCTCATCAAGAGAATTTTATAGAAAATTTTCTCATCAAGAGAATTTTATAGAAAAGTTTCTCATCAAGAGAATTTTATAGAAAATTTTCTCATCAAGAGAATTTTTTAGAAAATTTTCTCATCAAGAGAATTTTTTAGAAAATTTTCTCATCAAGAGAATTTTTTAGAAAATTTTCTCATCAAGAGAATTTTTTAGAAAATTTTCTCATCAAGAGAATTTTTTAGAAAATTTTCTCATCAAGAGAATTTTTTAGAAAATTTTCTCATCAAGAGAATTTTTTAGAAAATTTTCTCATCAAGAGAATTTTTTAGAAAATTTTCTCATCAAGAGAATTTTTTAGAAAATTTTCTCATCAAGAGAATTTTTTAGAAAATTTTCTCATCAAGAGAATTTTTTAGAAAATTTCTCATCAAGAGAATTTTTTAGAAAATTTTCTCATTAAGAGAATTTTTAGAAAATTTCTCATCAAGAGAATTTTTTAGAAAATTTTCTCATCAAGAGAATTTTTTAGAAAATTTTCTCATCAAGAGAATTTTTTAGAAAATTTTCTCATCAAGAGAATTTTTTAGAAAATTTTCTCATCAAGAGAATTTTTTAGAAAATTTTCTCATCAAGAGATTTTTTTAGAAAATTTTCTCATCAAGAGATTTTTTTAGAAAATTTTCTCATCAAGAGAATTTTTTAGAAAATTTTCTCATCAAGAGAATTTTTTAGAAAATTTTCTCATCAAGAGAATTTTTTAGAAAATTTTCTCATCAAGAGAATTTTTTAGAAAATTTTCTCATCAAGAGAATTTTTTAGAAAATTTTCTCATCAAGAGAATTTTTTAGAAAATTTTCTCATCAAGAGAATTTTTTAGAAAATTTTCTCATCAAGAGAATTTTTTAGAAAATTTTCTCATCAAGAGAATTTTTTAGAAAATTTTCTCATCAAGAGAATTTTTTAGAAAATTTTCTCATCAAGAGAATTTTTTAGAAAATTTTCTCATCAAGAGAATTTTTTAGAAAATTTTCTCATCAAGAGAATTTTTTAGAAAATTTTCTCATCAAGAGAATTTTTTAGAAAATTTTCTCATCAAGAGAATTTTTTAGAAAATTTTCTCATCAAGAGAATTTTTTAGAAAATTTTCTCATCAAGAGAATTTTTTAGAAAATTTTCTCATCAAGAGAATTGTTTAGAAAATTTTCTCATCAAGAGAATTTTTTAGAAAATTTTCTCATCAAGAGAATTTTATAAGAAATTTTCTTTTTTAGAGAATTTTATAGAAAATTTCACTTCAAGAGAGTTTTGTAGGAAATTTTCTCTTCAAGATAGTTTTATAGTAAATTTTCTCTTCAAGAGAATTTTATAGGAAATTTTCTCTTCAAGAAAATTTTATAGAAAATTTTCTCATCAAGAGAATTTTATAGAAAATTGTCTCTTAAAGACATTAAGACTTAATTTCTCTTAAAGAGAACTTCATTCACTTAACAGGAAATTTTCTTAAATTAGAAAAAATCGAGATAAAAAAGAAATGTTTCTTTATTTCGATTTTCACTTAAAAAGACAAATTTGTATAAAATTATCTTTTAAAGAAAATATTTTATAAAATTCTTCTTAAGAAAAAATGATCTATAAAAAATAGAAAAAATTTTTATAAAATTCTTCTTAAGAATTTTTTATAAAATTCTCTTTAAAAAATAATAAGAAATAAAAATTTCTACAAAATTTTCTCTTAAAGAAGATTTTATAGAAAATTTCTCCTAAGGAGAATTTTATAACACATTTTTTTCTAAAGGAGAATTTCTCTTAAAGTGGAAATTATAAATAATGAACAATAACATAAATTTTGTCATGAAATTTTTACAAATTTAAAAAATTCTCTGTTAAAGAGAATTTTATTCATTTTTTTATTAGATTTTTCATTTTATTCTCTATTTAATTTAATTATAATAAGAAATTAATTTCAATTTCAAAAGTCATGAAATAATTTATCCAAATGCGCTTTTATCACAAATTTCTTTATTTCCATAAATATTCTATTGTTCATTCTAATCATATAATTCTACTATATTATTTTTCAAAATAAAAATAGAAATAAAAAATCATTATCATCGTTATACTCACTTTACAAATTCATTATTGAAGACAAACAAAAGATTTATTACCTAAAAAGAAAGAAAACCAAGAAAAATATTATTAGTTTATGAAAAGAAAACTTTTTTTCAAGGAAAATCCATTTAATCAAGAGGAAAAAGAAAAAAATTTAATGTAAAAAAAAGTTAAGAGAAATTTCCCAGTAAACAGTAAAAGTAACGAGAGAGTCACTTCAATAAAACTTGATTAAAATTTATCTACAAAATCTTGAATTTGAAAAGAATTTCTTCAATTCAAACTTTTACAAAATTCAAGCTTAAAAGTTTCATAAATAATAAAATATTGACCTAAATATCCCTCTCTCTCTCTCTCTCTTTCATAAAAAACTTATATATTTCATTATCGTTAAAACATTTTTTAACACTTAAACGCCTCCAATTATTAACAATTCCACTCCTCTTCATACCGTTTTTTTATATATGAAAATCACTTAACATTTACAGTAGTGACCATAACAATCCACTAACAAACGTTAGTTAAGTAATAAAACTTTAAGAGTGGGTGTTAAGAGAGCGAGATTATTATAAATCACGAAATTCATATGAAAACATGCTAAACAACGTTTTTGAAAGAAAATCATTGTTGAATAGAAAATATCACTTTTTATCTAAAAATAGATGAAAAACAACAGACGACTTGTTAAGAAAATTATTTTAGCATGTCACAGCATGCATAAGTTATAATTAATTATAATAGAAAAAGATATTTTACACTCTGTTACAAAGTGGGACA
Source organism: Cochliomyia hominivorax (assembly GCA_004302925.2). NCBI lineage: Eukaryota > Metazoa > Arthropoda > Insecta > Diptera > Calliphoridae > Cochliomyia > Cochliomyia hominivorax. The sequence goes on along the minus strand of PYHX02000233.1, from coordinate 22,507 downwards.
ATATTAATATGAAAATATTAGTTAAGAATCATGGAACGACATTAATTGAGTCACAAAAAAGCGAAAAAGACTGGAAATAAATTTAATATACAAATTTAGCTCTTAAATAAAATTTTACACAGCAATTTTTCTCCTTAAGAGAATTTTTATAGAATATTTTTGCTCCTGCATAGTTTTATAGACATTTTCCTCATCAAAAGAATTTTCTATACAGAGAATTTAGAAAATGTACTCTTCGACAATTGTAAAGAAAATGTTCTCCTTAAAAAATTTCATAAAAAATATTCTCTTCAAGAGAATCTCCTAGAAAATTTTCTCTTCAAGAGAATCTCATAGATAATTTTCTCTTCAACAAAATTTCATAGAAAATTTTCTCTTCAATAAAATTTCATAGAAAATTTTCTCTACAATAAAATTTCATAGAAAATTTTCTCTACAATAAAATTTCATAGAAAATTTTCTCTTCAACAAAATTTCATAGAAAATTTTCTCTTCAACAAAATTTCAAGGAAATTTTCTCTTCAATAAAATTTCATAGAAAATTTTCTCTTCAATAAAATTTCATTGAAAATTTTCTCTTCAATAAAATTTCATAGAAAATTTTCTATTCAATAAAATTTCATAGAAAATTTTCTATTCAATAAAATTTCATAGAAAATTTTCTATTCAATAAAATTTCATAGAAAATTTTCTATTCAATAAAATTTCATAGAAAATTTTCTATTCAATAAAATTTCATAGAAAATTTTCTATTCAATAAAATTTCATATAAAATTTTCTATTCAATAAAATTTCATAGAAAATTTTCTATTCAATAAAATTTCATATAAAATTTTCTCTTCAATAAAATTTCATAGAATATCTCTTCAAGAGAATTTGATAGGAAATTCTCTCTTCAAGAGAATTTGATAGGAAATTCTCTCTTCAAGAGAATTTGATAGACAGGTTTTATTAAGGGAATTTTATAAAAAAAGTTTTTGCTATAAGAAAATGTCATAGAATTTTTTTATATTTTATAGAACTGTTTCTCTCGAAAAGAATTTTCCCCCAAAAAGTACAGAGAGCATTTCTATTTAAGAGGAAATTTTCTGTCCTTAAAATTTCATTAAAATTTATTTGATTTTTAAATAAATCAAAATGAAACTCAAATAAAAGTTGTCATGTACCAAAAAAAAGTTTGTAAAAAAAAACTTTTTCCCAAAAACTTTTTGCTGACACCAAAAAAGTCCTTCAATTTATTTATTTTTTCGATACTGTTTTACAAAAACACATTTTTTCTCTTTTGAACATTTATACCCCGTAATTTATAACAATTTAAATTATAACAGAAAAAAATTAATGGAATTTTTATTAAACATATCCATTTCCTTTAAATTCTCTTAGTTTTTACACCCTGCACCACGGGAAGAATATATTAATATTGTCATTTCGTGTGTAACCCATAATATACACCCTAAATCGACTGTTGTTGGCACTTTCATATTCATAATATTTGTCAGAACTCAATGAAATTTGGCCAGAGAATTTGTTATTGTCCTGAGAGATTTCCTATTTAAAACCAAGAAAATCGATTCAGTATATTAAAAGATAAAGACCGATATATGTAATAGACTCTAAATTCAAGAGTAGATAATCCGTAGGACTCTCAATTATAGATTGACAAATTTGAAAGAAATTTTGCCATAAGATTAAGCTATATATACCTATGCTACATATATCAACCAAAAACGATAAAAATCGGTTCAGTTGAAAGGTGGATATAGCGAAAATTATAAATAATTTTATGACTCATAAAGGTTTTTTTGTTATGTTAAAGAAAAACTGTTATTGTATGCGTTTGTATGTGAGTGAATATGTACGAAACATAACGTGTTTACTTCAAACGCATTTGTGGTGGAGGGTACTGAAGTTTCGGCGCAGCCTAATGTTTAATCATTTTTTTTTTGTTCAATCAAATTAGTGGAAAATTATTTTTGGGCGAAATTAAAAAAAAAATATTATAATTTTTGTTCGATTTTCTATTTAATTCTTTTTTTGATTTAGTTATATTATTTGTGAGTTTCTTTTCATTTGCTGTTAAAACACAACTTCCCACCGTAAATAATTGGCGCCAATAATTGTGTAGGTTTCCGTGGCACGCTTTCCGTTTCCATTTTATCTGAATAAAATTGTTTTAACTAAATTTTAAATTAAAATTATATCGTTAAGTAAAATATGTATGTGTGTATAGATGTATATGAGTGTGTGTAAGAATGTGTTTGTGTAAATTTGTATTTGTTTTTATTTATAAAATGTTTCAACTATTTTTTTGTTTGTTTTGCTCTCCATTTTGGATTTAATGATAAAGTTTTCGCTTTTTAAACTGAAATTTATGTTGTGGGTTTTTAGAGTTTTTTTTCTGTGGATCAGATGTGTGTTTGTTTTCCTAATGTTTGTGGTGTTGTAATCATTTTAAGTAACAATTTGAAAATTGTCTTAATTTTTTTCGGTGATAAAACTAAATATTTAATAGATTATTCCATTTATTTTGGTAGGATACATTCCACAATAGAAGAACTTTTTAGAGTTTTGAATGAAGTGAGACGCATTCAAGTTTTGCATCGATCGAAGCAAATGTTAGTTTAAGATTTAATATATAAGACGTTTTAGAGTAAAATTCCCTACCAAATTGTTATTCCCATTCTTATAGGCAAATTATACTTAAATCTTTTGGTAATAATTCGTTGATTTTATGAGAAATTTATTTATATAATTTTAAGAAAAAAAATTTAAGAGAACATTTTTAAAAAAATCTCTTATTTTTTAATTCTCTTAAGAGATTTTTTTAAGAGATTTTTTAATTTATTTAAGATAATTTATTTTATTAAATTTTTCTTAAGATAAAATTTCTATAAAATTCTCTTTAAGAGAAAATTTTTATAAATTCTCTTGAAGAGAAAATTTTCTACAACTTTCTCTAGAGGGAAAATTTTCTATAAAATTGTTTCAAGAAAAAATTTTATATAAAATTCCCTGAAAAATTTTATTTTCTATAAAATTCACTTAAAAAAATATTTTTCTACAAAAATTCATTAGCAGATAAAGGTTTTATTTAAATTTTCTGGAAGAGAAAATTTTGTTAAAGAGAAATGTTTCTATAAAAAATTTTGTTGATAAGAAAATTTTCTATAAAAATGTTTGCTGTAGAGAAAATTCTTTCTTTAAAAATTTTTCTTGAAGAGAAAAAAAAATTTGTTGAATTTTTCTATAAAATTTTGTTTTTTCTCTAAAAAAATTTTGTTGAAGAGAAAAATTTTCTCTAAAAAATTTATGTTGAAGAGAAAAATTTTCTCTAAAAAATTTATGTGGAAAAGAAAATTTTCTAAAAAAAATTTTGTTGAATTTTTTTATAAAATTTTGTCGAAGAGAAAATTAAAAAAAAATTGTGGAAGAGAGAAAATTGTATAAAAAAAATTTTGTCGAAGAGGGAAAATTTTAGAATTAAATTTGTTGAAGAGAGAAATTTAAAAAAAATTGAAGAGAGAAAAAAATTGTTGAAGAGAGAAAAATTTTCTAAAAAAAATTATATGTTGAAGAGAGAAAATTTTCTAAAAAATTTTGTTGAAGAGAACATTTTTTTTTAAGTTTTGTTGAAGAGAGAAAATTTTCTAAAAAATTTTGTTGAAGAGAGAAAATTTTCTAAAAAATTTTGTTGAAGAGAGAAAATTTTCTAAAAAATTTTGTTGAAGAGAGAAAATTTTCTAAAAAATTTTGTTGAAGAGAGAAAATTTTCTAAAAAATTTTGTTGAAGAGAGAAAATTTTCTAAAAAATTTGTTGAAGAGAGAAAATTTTCTAAAAAATTTTGTTGAAGAGAGAAAATTCTCTAAAAAATTTTGTTGAAGAGAGAAAATTTTCTTAAAAATTTCGTTGAAGAGAGAAAATTTTCTAAAAAATTTTGTTGAAGAGAGAAAAATTCCTAAAAAATTTTGTTGAAGAGAGAAAATTTTCTAAAAAAAATTTTTTGAAGAGAGAAAATTTCTAAAAAAATTTTTTTGAAGAGAGAAAATTTTCTAAAAAAAAAAAATTGTTGAAGAGAGAACATTTTCTAAAAAATTTTGTTGAAGAGAGAAAATTTTCTAAAAAAATAAAATTTGCTTTATAATAATCAAAAGTTGAAATTATAAGTTAAACTATAATTTCAACTATAAACTGTATATTGTAATGTATACTTTATACTGCACTACAGTGTAGTCTATACTTTATACTTTAAAGTATTCAGTGTAAAATTTTCTGTTTACAGTTTTTTAAATGTCAAAATTATTTTAAATTACCGCTATAAAAATTATAATTTTCGTTAATTCAAAAATCAATAACTTCTTTTAAAATTGTTTAGAATTTGAAAATCATTAACATAATCACCAAATAAGTTGAAAAAAAAAAACAATAAACATCATTATAAACTGTATCCCATATTACAGTCATTTTGGCAATCATGTAAACATGAAATTAATTATAATTATTTTTAAACGCCAACAAAGTAACCAAAAAGGCCTATGAAAAAAAAGAAACGGTAAAACTATTGCCATAATTAATTAATCAACAATTAAATAATAAATAAATTTTACGACTTTTTTTCGTAAAAAGCAAAAAAATAAACATAAAAATAGAAAATGTAACCGAAAAACCAAAAATACTTTCTAAAACTTCTGAAACGTGTTGTTAAATTTTTATTTTTTGTAATTTCAAATCGAAATAACATTTAAAATTAGGTGGTTGAAAAAGTAATTTCTTTTTCTAAAGTCATAATTAACGCTTAACTTTAAGTAGTGAATAACTTATTTTACGTTGAACTTCATTCACTTTAATTCTCATGTCACTCTTGGATATGTAAAATATGTTTTTTTCAAAACTGGTATACACTAGAGCCTCGACATGCGTCTTTAATGTAGGGCCAGGTTAATCCAACAGTGGCTGATTTCGGAATCATCCGAATTTCGGTTACTACTAAATGTAGTTCTTTACTTAAGGTCTGAATATATAGAAAGTTTTCACTATGGAATGCACTTTAGAATGATCTATAGTTTACTCTATAATGTAGTCTATAGTTCGTACTATATCATGGGGTTTTCGAGAGTTTACGCAAAAGTACAGTCTATAGTTTTCACTATAGAATGGTTTAAGTTAGAAGTAAATAGAAAGAGTCCTATCGCTTATTTTGATCATGTATCCAAATTGAAAGAAGGAACTCCATTTTAATCAATAAGGGATTTCTTGCTATAGCAGATATCTGAAATTCAGATATCTGAAATTGGACTGACGTAACAATTTCAGATATCTGATAATTTTAACACTGTCTCTATTGCAAATTATTGTTACTGTTGTAGGTGCTAATCCAAGAGCTCTTCCTATATCACCAGCCCCTCTGCCGATTTAAAACGTTTTATTACGTCCAATTTGAATTCAAACTTAATACTTTTCGATTACTTTGACTCATTTTCTAGGTCCTTAATGTATTTTGGCGAATCACACACTATATTCACATCATTACCAGACACTTGTTCTTAGCACTACTTATATAACTTAGGGGAATACCCTTTCCCTTATTTTACGCAATCTGACAACTTAACATACAAGTGACGATAAGTGTTATCAGAGTTTTAGTAAAAAATTTAACCATTTCTAGCATCGCAAGTCGGACCGACACAAATCGGGATCAGAAAAACGCAACTTCAAATTGCAACAACGCAACTCGAATTTTTTCAGTTCTTAAAAAAGCGACGCAAAATGAAACAACGTAAATATTGTCAACGCAAAACGAGGTTCTAGTGTATTTGAATTTATATGTAGTTTTTTGTAGTTGTTTTTTTATTTGTATTTCATTTTCATTTTATTTTCAATTTAATGCTAATTTATGAATAATTAAATTCATAAAAATCCATTCAGTTACGAAAAAACAAGATGTATTTTGTTTTTTAAAGTCTTTTTTGCTTTACAGACATTTTATAGTAATAAAAATTTATATTTAAGTTTCTAAACGTGACTTAAACCTCTGTTATTTGTTGTTATGACATGGAGTCAATAATTTTCAAATTGACCAAGACAACGTTAGCAACAGAATAAAGTAAATATAAAATATATAAATTCTATGCTTCACATTGAGCGATAAAGTTTATTTTGACATTAAAAAGTTTCTACGTTACGTAGTCGAGAGTTTATGTTGTACTATAGACTATAGTATATAATATGGGTTTGTATAAAATTTACTTTACATTGCAAATATAGTTTACTCAATAGCGTAGTTTATATTTAATATCATAGTGTTGTCGAATAACTACGCTGTAATACGGTCTATTGTTAACACTATATGATAGTCTAGAGTTTACTATAAAATGATGTCTAGTTTAAACTACATCATATTTTATTACAGTTAACATTACGCATTTGTCTATCGTTCACACTTATTTATAGCATGATCTATAGTTAGTCTATGACGTAGTCTGTAATTTACACTACATCGCACTAAAGTGTTTTCAAGATTTTATGCTGTAGTACTGTCTATAGTTTTCATTATAGAATAGTCTACAGTTTACACTATAAAATAATCTATAGCTTGCTCAATAATGTATTCTTTAGTTTACACTATAGAATAGTTAATAGTTTACTTCATAACGTAGTCATCACTATAGTTTAAACCATAGTGATGCCAAAAATCTATGCAGAAGTGCAGTCTATAGTTTTCACCATTGTTTACTCCATAATTTAGTCATTAGTTTACACTAAACGTAATTTATAGTTTTATATGAAATTTTTGTGGAAGAGAAAATTTTTATATGAACATTTTATGGAAGAGAAAAATTTTCTATGAACATTTTATGGAAGAGAAAAATTTTCTATGAAAATTTTGTGGAAGAGAAAAATTTTCTATGAAAATTTTGTGGAAGAGAAAAATGTTCTATGAAAATTTTGTGGAAGAGAAAAATGTTCTATGAAAATTTTGTGGAAGAGAAAAATGTTCTATGAAAATTTTGTGGAAGAGAAAAATGTTCTATGAAAATTTTGTGGAAGAGAAAAATGTTCTATGAAAATTTTGTGGAAGAGAAAAATTTTCTATGAAAATTTTGTGGAAGAGAAAAATTTTCTATGAAAATTTTGTGGAAGAGAAAAATTTTCTATGAAAATTTTGTGGAAGAGAAAAATTTTCTATGAAAATTTTGTGGAAGAGAAAAATTTTCTATGAAAATTTTATGGAAGAGAAAAATTTTCTATGAAAATTTTATGGAAGAGAAAAATTTTCTATGAAAATTTTATGGAAGAGAAAAATTTTCTATGAAAATTTTATGGAAGAGAAAAATTTTCTATGAAAATTTTATGGAAGAGAAAAATTTTCTATGAAAATTTTATGGAAGAGAAAAATTTTCTATGAAAATTTTGTTAAAGAGAAAATTTTCTATGAAAATTTTGTTAAAGAGAAAATTTTCTATGAAAATTTTGTTAAAGAGAAAATTTTCTATGAAAATTTTGTTAAAGAGAAAATTTTCTATGAAAATTTTGTTAAAGAGAAAATTTTCTATGAAAATTTTATTAAAGAAGAGAAAAATTTTCTATGAAAATTTTGTTAAAGAGAAATTTTCTATGAAAATTTGTTAAAGAGAAAATTGTCTATGAAAATTTTGTTAAAGAGAATATAGAGTATACTATAGCGTTGAGAAGTGTTTAAGCTGTTGTATGTTCTATAGTTTTCACAGGTCTATATTTTAATCTATAAAAATTCTTCACTTATCTTCAGTCCCTATCATAACGTAGTCAATTTCTTAAAGTATGACGTAGTTTTCATTATTATCATTATCACGTAATCTTTAGTTTACTTTTTTACATTTAACTTATAATCTTCTTTGCAGTCTAGTCTTGAGCTTTAATTTCTTAAAGCAAATATCTACTTCAACCCTTCCTATATTAGGGTAGGGTATGTAAACACACACACACACACACACTCACGCAACAATATTACACAATTCCATTCAGTTTTCCATAAAAAAAAAAAACTATAGAAATGTTAAACTTTAATACTGTCAGTCATACGAAAAAAAAACGTACCAAACGACAACGAACAAAATGAATTGTCATTTGTGTTGGCGGCGGCGGTAACAACAACACCAACAGAAGTAGCAGCATTATATTCCATTTCAGTTGATTTTATAATAAACCTTAAAAAGGGAAGGGAAAGAGGGGGAATATACGATGATGAAGGAAGAGCTGGTATTTGGTTACATTTCTATTTCCAGTTCATTTGCACTTGTGTGAGACTTATTGACAGTCGTCATATTGTTGGTGAAGAGATTTGAAACATTGTCATTAAGTCGTTTTCCAAAAAAAAAAAAAAAACGGCATATAAAGTTTAAAATAAAAAACAAATAAGAATGTTTTATTCCGCTATGTCGAATCTTTAATACCCTCCACTTTCGTACATATACACTCACAGACGTATACAGTATATTAAAGTTTTTCCTGAATATAAGAAGGAACACTTTATGAGTCATAAAATTAGTTATATTTTCTTCTGAACCGATTTTGTTAATTTTTGGAATGGTAGTGATGTACATATCGCTTAATATAATTTTAGGAAAGTTTTTTTTTTTTGAACTAAGAGGTTGCTCTCAGATATCGGTCTATATCTTTAAATATATTGAAACAAGGACTATAGCAAATACTCAGGCCAAGTTTAATTGACCTCTGACAATAAGTTTGTATGTGAGCGTGTCAACAACAGATGGACACAGCTAAATCGACTCAGATTTTGTTATGATGCAAGAATATACGCGTTACACACCGAATGACAAATTAAAATACCCTCTTCAACACTTGTGGTGGTGGGTATAAAAATATATATTATGATAGACTTCTCATTTCATTTTTTCCAACTAATGAAACCTCAACATAACAAAACCAACAAAATAAAACGTCATAACGACAAAAAGTCAATAGTCAGTTTAGTAAAACCAATCAAGTCTTTGCCTTTTTTTGTTTCTTTTATTTAAAATAAACGGTCATTGAACGTGGCAGTATGTTATAAATTATGTTTATATAAGAGTGTATATATGTGTATGTGTGTGTGTGTGTGTGTTTGTGCGAATATGTGCAATCATGTGTGTAAGTAAAACCCTCATTAAATGTTAGATTTTTCGTTAAATATTTCTGTGAAATATAAAATAAATCAAATTACAAAAACATGAATAAATACATTTTAATAGAAATAAAACTTTTATTTAGGGTTAAAACTACTGTACGATAAAAATAAATTGAGATAAATTCAATTTGTAACTTAAAAATGTTATAGTCAATCAAGCCGGACTATTTAATATTCTACACCACATTGTTGATTGTAAATATCTACTATGAAACATTTTGAATGACCCTCGTATAATTTGCCTTCCTTATTATGCTTATGTGTGCAATATATTTTTTATGAGAACTAACATTTTTATCAAATTTATGCGTTTTAAAGAGATTTTTTTCTGTTTGTAATATGGGAATTAGAAAAAAATAAAGACCTCGACCCTCGTTTATTTTCACACATCGGTTTTGGTTTATATATATATATATCTCATTTATGACTGATATGTGATATTTGTAAGGGTGCTTCTATGGAACTTATAAGAAATAATGGACAGATCTTCACACATCGTTTTGGAATATAACAAGACTTAGTTTTGCAAAATTCGTTTTACATTTAAGAATTTTATGGGCTAAAACCCCCATTCCGGGAGACATTTGTGTGGAACCTATGTAGAAAAATATATTGATCATAGTCAATTTCAATAGGCATCGTCCTTGGGTAAAAATAATAGTATGTGTCAAATTTCATTAAGATATCTTGAAAACTGCAATGGACGGACATGATTAATTAGACTCAGGAAGTGATTCTGAGTCGAGCGGTATATTTAGAAAAAGAAGAAACATCTGCACAAACGCATAAAACCCACACCACCTATGGTGGACTGAGAAGAATTGAATCAATTTATTACGATCGTTTAGGCTAAAAGAAAATACTTAACTGTAGTATGAACTACGAATGAGGTTATAGTATAAACTATTGGCTATTCTAAACTATAGACTAGGATATATTATAAACTTAAAGTTTAGTTAGTAGGTCATAGTATAAACTTAGGAGTGAGGTCGAAAAATGCCTTACACACGTTTTCCTTTAAAACTTTTAACCCAAGTTTTATTTGATTTTTTTGATGAATTTGAGAACTTGTCCGGTGAAATAAAACCTGGTACAGGTAAAATAAATGGTCCAAATGACGTTTATAAAGCAAAAAAATGGTATTTTCAACATCCGGTAGGAAAACAGCCCGGTTAGCTCAGTGCTACGAAAATATTATGTTGCAGATGCTCAAAGAAATTTTGAAGAAAAATTTAGAACACAAAAGCAGTCAAAATTTACTAGGACTCTATAAATACCGAAACTTACATTAAGGAATGTTAACAAAAAGGATGCTTCCATTCAAAAGACGTCATAATTCATGACGAGTTGTACGAGAATAAATAATGTGGTATTTGTACCAAGAAAGGCAAATCCTGCCCGGAACAAAAGTCATTGAAGAGAATATTGGTAGATGGCGCAATAAAATGGTAATAGAAGGGTTTCCGAAAAAGTTTCAAAATTTCATAACTAGTGACTAAAACTATATATATATTTTTGTAAATTGTAGCAATAATTTCAATCAAATAAAAAAATTAACCCATTAAGTTTAGTGGTTTTGTAAATTTTTAACATATATGTATGTTAGGAATTTTTCGATCTTATTCCTTTAAGTATATAGTAGATTATAGTATAAACTTTACTATTAAAGACTGAATTGTAAGCAAAAAGTATAGACTTTAGTATAGTCTATATTTTTTGCTTAAAAATCAAAGACTTAACTATAATATTAACTAGTGTACATTACAAAAATTAGTCTGGACTTAGTAAAAACTATAGACTGGGCTATAGTAAATACTATACACTAGACTGTAATATAAACTAACGACTTGACTATAGTATATGCTATAAACTAGAATATAGTACAAACTACATATAAACTATAGACTAGACTAAGTTTTAGTATTAATTATAAAGAAGACTACAGTATAAAATGAATACTAAACTACAGCATACAGTAAAAACTAGATTGAAGTATAAACTTTAGATTAGACTATGGTATATACTATACACCACACTTTTGTAGACTATAAACTAGACCATAGTATAAACTACAAGCTATATTATGCCATAACATAGACTATTATAAAGCAAAGACTAAACTAGAGTTTAAGTCACAGACAAGGCTATAGAAAACTTAAGTTTGAGCTATAGAATAAACTATAAACATATATACTAGTCTTTAGTATAAACCACAGCATGGACTATACAGTATAAAGCACAGACTATGCTCTAGCCTTTACTCGGGACTTGACTATTTTTATAGATTTTTCTTGAAATTCTCAGAAATATTACAAATTATTCAACATATGTTCAATCGATTTACAATTTTTTTATATATAAAAATTAAGTTCAAAATGTTATCAGTTCAAGTGAAACAATGTAATTTGATAATCACAAATTGTAATTAATTTCAAAAATATTAACTTCATTATTAAGTTTTGTAAACCTACAAAGAAGACCATAAATTTCCTCAATTTTATAACAGTTCAAAACTGTTTTCAAAATTTCTTTATTTCAGTTGGGGGGAATAAATAAATTAAATTTTGATTATTAAATTATGCCACTCAAAATACCTTATTTTTTCTTTAACGACATTTTATTAATGTCATAAATAACAAAATCACTATAAATTATCAATTAAATTTGAATTTAATATTTTTTGGGAAATACAAAAGATATTTTTAGAAATTTTAGTTTATTTTGGAATAAATAAATAATAATAAGTTATAATAACAATAACAGCGAAAATATCAAAAAAAGGCGTTTATTAAAAAGGCCTTTTTATTCATATTTAATATATTCCCCCCAACTTTATATTCAGATTTATAATAAAAGATTTCCCACAAAATCTAATCTAATCGGAAAGATAATAATTTACCAAAAGCTTTTAACTTGTTACCAACATCACAGCACTTTAAATCACTAAAGAAATCGAAAAAAAATGAAAATATTCACTTTTTCATGGAATTGACAGTTTTACAGATTTTTCACTTAATAATGAAGGTGCGAATTTAAATCTTATTCACTTTATCACTCCATTTTCATATTTCCCCTTCAACAAGCGGTTACAATTTAAAAATCATAGAAAAGTGTATGCACCATTTTCATGTTCATCCATATGACCGACCAATCGACAGATCGAGCATTAGATTTCAAATTCACACATGTCTTAAAATGCTGATTTTTCTTATTTTTTGCGAATTTTGAACACATTTTATCTCATAAATTGTTCATGCATCATTGAAGATGACACGAATGTGTTATAAATGGTTGTAGAGAGAGAGAGAGAAAGAGAGAGGAAGGAAACGAAGAAGAAGAAAAAATAATATGATTTAAAAATTATGCAGATGTTTGAGGTTAAAGACGTAACGAACATTTGAGTATTTTGAAAAGAAATAGAGTTTTTCTGCAATTGAATTGTGATTTATGTGAAATGCTCATAATTAAGAGGATTTTTAAATTATGGAAAAGTGTGAGAAATTGTAGCAATTTATACAATGCTAAATATATAGTCTATTTCGATTTCAATGAACCCGAAATAAATGCAAAAGCTTTCAAAATAAAATGTTTTAAAATAAAGACTACAACTTTTTATAGCAAAACAAAAGACTGGGTTGTAGTACATACTATAGATTGGGCTACAGCACAGACAATATAGACTGGGCTATAGAACAGACAATATAGATTGGGCTCTAGTATAGACACTATAGACTGGGCTCTAACAGAGAACTAAAGACTGGGCTCTAATACAGACAATATAGACTGGGCTATAGTACAGACAATATAGACTGAGCTGTAGTACAGACCATAAAGACTGGGCTATAGTACAGACCATAAAGACTGGGCTATAGTACAGACAATATAGACTGGGCTATAGTACAGACAATGTAGACTGAGCTGTAGTACAGACAATATAGACTGAGCTGTAGTACAGACCATAAAGACTGGGCTCTAATACAGACAATATAGACTGGGCTATAGTACAGACAATGTAGACTGAGCTGTAGTACAGACAATATAGACTGAGCTGTAGTACAGACCATAAAGACTGGGCTCTAATACAGACAATATAGACTGGGCTATAGTACAGACACTATAAACTGGCCTATAGTTTAGACACTCTACTGCACAGTCTACTTAATCTATAGTATAAACTATAAACTAGATTATACTATAAGCTATAAACTACAATATAAACTATAGTTAAAACTATTAAATTTTGACTGGGCTAAAGTATTAACTACAGACTGTGCCATACTTTAAATGGGTGGTAACCTAAAGTTGGACCTAAACTACACATACAAAAACATTATATAGTTTATACTGATAATTTTTAAGGTCCTTCGAATCGAATTAAGACCCTTGTAACATATTACTACTGCTGTCATTTGTGGTTTATAAATTAAGCCTAATTTTTTTAAGAGTTGCGAAATAGAACTTAAACTACACCGATGCATTTTCCTAAAATCACATTTAATTTATGCTCCATTTTCTTTGTTATTCTTGACCATAGAATGATATTAACTACATACTTTGTCAGGCTGTAAACTGTATAGTAACCCATATTATAAACCTTTTGTAGTTTAAAGTGAATATTTTTTGAGGTCCTTCGTAGAGGATTGAATCACTTGTTATATCTGCTTTTATTTGTGGTTGATATGTACAGCTGCATTATAAACTAAATATACATAAATTTTATATAATTTATAGTGGATATTTTTATGGTCCTTCGTAGAGGATTGAAACCCCTGTAATATATAGTTACGGTTTATAAAATTAAGCTTTAATTTTAATAGAGGCGAAATGAAACTACTTTATCTCCTTTTCTGTTATAGCAAAAATTTATAGCAGAACTGCTGGTTTCTTTAGAAAATCTTAAGTTAATTATTTAACCCTTTAAAAACTGCTGGGATTTTAAACAATAAAATGTTCTCAAATTTGTTATTATTCTTTCACTACAGACTTCAAAACAAAAGATAAGATAAAAATAAAGCAGCAACAAAAAGCTGAAATAACGAAATCATTATTTGTTAAAAATTCAATTAGAACAAATGAAAAAAGTTATATTCGGCTATGCCGAATCGTCAAAACCCAACACTACAAATACCTGTACATACACACCTACAAAAGCTTACAATATATGAACGATTTTCTTCAATATAACACAGGAACACTTAATGAGACACTTATATTTTTGGATATAACTGAACCAATTTTGATCTGAAATTTTGCCGTAAGTAGGTGACACTTACGGCAAAATTTCAGTTCAATTTGTCAATTTATTATTGAAAATTCTGTGGATGCTTTTCTCATGAATTGAGAGTCTGTCTTAGATATCACTCTATATCTTTTAATATACTTAACCAATTTTATTGGTTTTAAATGGGAGACTTCTCAGGACAATAACAAATACTCAGGGTAAATATCAATGAGCTTTATTAATTATATTTACAAAGATAAATCGACCCCGATTTTGATTTGATGCAATAATATATAAACATTATGGGGTAGCGTTACACACAAAATGACATAGTTAATATACCACCACCACCACTCGCTGTGGAGGAGGGTATAAAAAAACGTTAGATAATTAACGAAATAAAATCAATTTGCTATAAAAAGTAGACTATAAATGACATGATTCAAATTTCAAAAAAAAAAAACCGGGGGCTTGAAAATGTAATTAAAAATTAATTAAAAAAATAATAATGAAAACAATAAATAAGAATTAGAGAATTTCTATTTAGATAAATTTAATTAAAAAGAAATAAATCTCCTAATTTTTTTGTAAACAATTTGAAATATTTCAATTTGAAAAAAACATTCATCCCATAACTGACTCCCTGTGGCTTAAGAAATGTTTGTTATGATGTCATCAACGTCATCATCAGTATGAGTAAACTGACGTTTTTTCTGTTTATTTTTAACACTTTTTCTTATTCTTATTTTGAGCTTCTTATTCTGTTTTTTTTCCTTCTGATATTTATGTCTATTTATAAAATAGTTATTTCTTTTCTTGTTAATATAAATATGAATTCATTTATATATATATATATTCTATATAATATATAGTTTTTTTGTTGTTGTTGTAGTATTTTTTTTTTGGTGAAATACAATGGCGATTATTTTTTTTTTTTTTGTCGTATTTATTTACGTTTTGTTAGCAAAATGTTAACAAAGCGTTAAATTAAATATTGTTAAAATCACACTAATACATTCATAGTTATAATAAAATATAGATAGCAAAATTTGCAAATGTATTGTACACAGAAGAGTTGAAAAAATAATAGTAAAAATTCTGAAAATAAAAACTATAAATTGCGTTAGTTATAAACTACGTTATGTAAACTAAAGATTACGTCATGTAAACATAAACTACTTTATAGAGTAAATTTTAGATTACGTTATATTGTAGAGTTTTAGACTACGTTATAGTGTAATTTTTAGACTACGTTATAGCCTAAACTGTAGACTAAGCTATTTTGTGAATTGAAGACTACGTTATAATGTAAACTATGTATAAATCCATTGCGTAAACGATAGTGTAAAATATAGCATTATAGTCATAGTAAAGTGTGTAAACTAAAGACTACGTTTTTGTATAAATTGTATGCTTCACTTTATAGGACATAACTACGCTATAGTGTAAACTATAAACTATGGTGTAAACTATAGATTTTGCCAGGCTACAAAAGTGTATAAAGTTAAGTATCGTATTGTAACAATTATAGATTACACCAAAACATAAATTATAGAATACGTTACATTTCAAATTATAGAATACTCTGTAGTGAAAACAGAATACTCTATGTAGGGCAAACTTCAGAATACTCTAAAGACTACGTAGTAGATTACGCTACTATAGTTAAACTACAACAGTTTAATCTATAGCTAAAACCATACAAATTTGAAATGCTATAGTTAAACTATATATAACTACAACTACAATATAAATTAAAGACTACTTTACATTGTAAACTATACAATAATCTATAGTTTAGACTATAGAATATTCTATAGCATAAACTGTTAACCTAATAGCGTATACTGTTAACCTATACACAACGCTATAGTGTTAATTAATGACAATGTTGTGGTGTTAAATATTAATTACGTCATAATGTAGACACTATATTGTAATATAGATGGCCTTATGCTGTTAAAAATTATTAATATATACGATAAACTTTTAATCAATAATGTAAACTATAGAAACTGCACTATAGAAACTGCTGAACTGAAAACTGCGTCATTTTGTAAACTAAAGACTGCGTTACAAAGTAAGTTTTATGCAAAACTTATATGTAAACAATGGACAATACTGTAATGTAAACAATACACTGTGTCATAGACTAAACAATAAACTATGCTACACTGGTGCATTTTCCTATAAACGCATATAACTTTTTTAAAGAACTAAACAAAGATTAAACAAGAAAATAAAATGTCTTTATAGAAATATTCATCAGTATATAATAATGTTACCTACTGACTTCAACATTTCAGTTTGGTTTTTTCTGTGCTATTTTTTTCACCACAATTATTTTTTTTATAATTTTAATAAAAAAAAATAAAGACGTTATAATTATTGAAATTCTATCTGTGTTTTTTCTTCTATTTATGAAAAGTTTGTAAATATAAAAATTAAATAAAAATTTTATTAAAATCACTGAATAACGATCATGAGAATGTTTAACTTTTATTTTGGTCTAAAGAATCCGAAAATTTTTAATGCATTTTGATTTTTCAAATTATTTTTAGAGAATTAATGAACAAATTTCATATGATAATTTGGTCAAACTTTTGCAATAATAAAAAAATTATCTAAGGAGGGAGATCGAAAAGTGCTTAACACATGTTTTTTATTAAAATTTTTTATTCAAATATTATTTTTTTCTTTGATCAAGTTACCTTTGAAAAACGTGTCAGTTATTATGGTCCTACAAAAAGTTGGCCCAGCATACAAAGGGGCCCCGTCAAACAGTTGCCAATGTTATTAACAGTATCGGGAGAACTTGACAGAGAATCTGGTTCAAGTAGAATAAATGGTCCACATGATATTTCTAAAGCCAAAATATGAAAATCATTTTCAAAAGAGCTGCCAACTCAGCCTGCAGGAAAGCATCCCGGTTAGCTCAGTTCTTACAGTCCCTGACAGGAATGCTGCTAAAAATTAGAGTCCAAACCCAGAGCACGGAAAATTAACTCAAGTTTTCAAAAAATAGTCTGGGTGCATAATGGATGACAAAACATATGTTCTAGCGGATTTTTTCCAACTTCCTGGTCAAATGTTTTATGTTGCTGAGGTTTGAGTTAATGATGAAGAAAGGTTTGGATCCACAAGCTGTGAAAACTTCCCAAAACGTTCTTGTCATGGCAAGCTATAGGCAGTTGCGGCAAAAGAAGCCAAACATTTGTTATAACAGGCTCCCTAAATTCCGAAATTTACATTAAGAAATGTTTTCAAAAAGCCTGCTTCCATTCATAACAATGTGTCCACTTATTTTGGCCTGACTTGACATCTTGTCACTAAAGAAAATAAGTCCTTAAATCCTTCTCTCTTGTTAAAAGAGAACTAAAGAGCTGAAAAAATTGTCTAAAGTATGGTAGATTTTAAACGTAGATGGACTACGCATGGAAGGGTTCATATTTTTGTTGTAAATTATAATGATAATGTATGTTAAACACTTTTCGATCTCACTCTTTAATTGATAAAAATAAAAATATTATTTCACGGTAAAATATATTTCCCGGTATTTTCCCGGGAAAGTCATATTTGTAAAACCCGAGAAATTTCTATCGATAATTTTCGGAAAGTAATTTAAATAAAGACGGTACTGGGTATATTGTAACTCGACAAGGAATCATGAAAAAAATTAATAAAATTTGGCCCGATTTTTTTTGATTGTTCTAAGTAGTTTCATATTGAAAACCTTCTATATCGCTCCAATACAAAAATAAGTTAGGACTGATGTTTGAGACTGGATTCAAGGTACATCAGTTCACATTTTACTATAGCTTTCAATATGAGAAAACAATTCTGGAATAGTAGCTTCAAATAAGGGCCACTACCTAGAATAGAGTTATCTATGTATAAAAATACAATGTGTGTCTATATATTTATGTACGTTTAGGCTCAAAAACGATTAGGCCAATTTTGATGAAATTTTCACACACTGATCTTTATATATGCGAAAATAACATAGGAAGGGAAACCCTTATTAATAACAAATATTGGTCATTAGATATTCGATGACTATATAACAGCGAGAGTTTTCAAATTTCGTCCCTACAATTTCCTCAAGGACCAGAGAGAGACGTAACCCCTTTACAAAGAAAATATTGTTTTACGAATATCTAAAAAACTTCAACATCGAAAGCTCTCAAATTTGGTTCCAACAACATCCTCAAGAAACTTTTTTTACTGGACAAAAGGTTGGACGGCTAAGACCAGGGCGAGAGATATCCCCCTACAAAGCAAATATTAATTATCGATTATCTAAAGAACTGGGTAATAACGAGAGTCTTAAAATTTTATAGCAATTATGCTGCTGTGAGACGCCATCACTGGGAAAAAATAAAGGATTATAGGGACCAGGGGGAGAGGTACCGCTTATAAAAAACAAATTGAAATTACCAACAATCTTTTTAAATCGTATAACAACACGAATGTTTGCTTAAGGACAGCAACGCCCTAAAAAAGTTTACTGGGTCATGTTCATAGAATTACTAAAAAATTAAAGTATTAAAAAA
Source organism: Cochliomyia hominivorax (assembly GCA_004302925.2). Lineage (NCBI taxonomy): Eukaryota > Metazoa > Arthropoda > Insecta > Diptera > Calliphoridae > Cochliomyia > Cochliomyia hominivorax. The sequence continues at coordinate 3,569 of PYHX02000233.1, read as the reverse complement.
AGTCCGGAAATAATATATTCGACTCGGATATAGGTTACCGATTTTATAGGTTTCTTAATTCTTTTAACTGTAATTTAAACATTTTTGATTAGAAAACTATTAAAAATTAGTTTTCTAATTTATCTCCCGGAAATTTCCGGGAATGACCATATATTTTCTTAAATTTTTCCGGAAACAAAAAAATCCGGGAAAGAGAGACCCAGGTAAAATGTAATTTAGAGTGAAAAAAATTATTTTAATTAAATTTTCAGTAAAAAAGGGAATTGGAATGTATTTTTTGGATAAAAAAATAAATTTTAAGTAAAAATTAATTTTAAATAAAAAAATTTTAAATAAAAAAATAAGGAAAAATTAATTTAAATTAAAAAAAAAAATTTATTATTGGTAAACAGTTCAATTTTGTGTAAAATTATTAACTTTTTAATAAAAATATAATTTTGATGAAAAAAAATTAATTTTAAGGAAAAAACAAAATTTTTTCACTAAAAATGGGTCAATAATGTTAAAATGGATCAAAATGTTTATGTTAAAAAATAAAACTTTTTTTTTTCAAAATTCTTTAATAATTTTCATATTTAATTTAATCTCATTAAACAGTTTAATTTTCGTGTTTATTTATTTCCAACATTTAAGTTAATTTAGGAAAATCACTAAAATTCCATAAAATTAAATAAATAAAGATCAAGAGAAAAAAAATTTCATTTGTAACATATTCTCACACATGTCGGATTTTTTGAACTGGTTCAAAATACAACCATCTTTTTTCTTAAGTCTGAATTGTGAAGAACCAAAAACAAAGAAAAACACGCGAGTGTGAGAGACAGAATAAGAATATAAAATATAACGTGTAATGATATGCGCACGTATATGTGTATGTGTATTTGTATGCCATAAAAAACTAAGATCAAACATAAAATAAACAATTTCTTATTTAAATATTGAAAAGAATACAAGCAGCAGAAGAAGAGAAGGAAGAATACTTGACTAAATCCAGGATAACAAAAATAAAGCTTATTTTACAAAATATTATGAAATAAGAGTGAGATTGAAAAAATTCTAACATACATATATGTATGTTAATAAAATCGAAACAACTTAACTTACAGGTTTTTTTTTTATTTTCAGAAACCCATCGTTTTTATAGAGCTTTACGTCACTTTGCTCGAACTGGTGATCAGTACATCTACGTTTAAAATCCTAGGAACACCACCTGGTTTTCTATCAACGGACAAGTTCTCACTGTACTGTTTAATAACATTGGAAAACAGTTTCGCCAACTTTTTGTAGGACCAAGTTGGGTTTTCGAGTCACTCATTTCCATCGAATGAACGATATATTCATTCCCTTATTTGTATTATAAAATATACATAACTGACATGTTTTACGAAGGCAACTTGATCAACAAAAAAAATTATAATCAAATAATACTGGTGTTGAAAATTTAAATGAAAATGTGTGTTAAGAATTTTTCAGTCTCACTTCTTATACTACATTCCACCCCTTATGGGAATGTATGGGGAGAAACATCGAGGTAATGGAGTTTTTAACTCAATGTACCATATGGAAAATAGTTTAATATGGTCAGAGAAATCTCGATTTAGAATGGACTTCAGACAAAGACTCTTGATCATATGGGTTACAGTACCAGTCCAAATCGATTCGATTACATCTCAGTTAAATTAAATTTCACTTTGATAACTTCAACAGTTCAGACGTTATAAAATTATTCTCGCGGTTTAATATAATTGTCAAATCGCGTGTCAATCTGTGTATAACACTAAGAAGGAATCATGTCAGATCCCATAATCTATATAAACACTTGCATTAAATCAAAATCTTAGTCGATTATCTATGTCCATATGTCTGTCTGATGGCACACTCACATCCACCAATAACTAACAGAGCTTAATAAAATTTGGCCTGAGTATTTGTCATGGTCTTGAGAAGTTTTCTATATAAAATAGCAAAATCGGTTCTGTGAATTAAAAGATATAGATTGATATCTGAGGCAATTTTGTAAAATTGTCAGTTAAAACATTGTCAGTTAAAACGACATATTGGAATGAGATTTTGCCTTAACATTAAGCTATATGTACGTCTGTGAGTGTATGTGTGACTGTTTATGTACGAAACATAACGTATTTACTTCCCATGCTTTTGTTTTAGAGGGTATTGAAAATTCGGCGTAGCCGAATTTAGCATTCTCAATTGTTTTTATCATTTATGACAAATTATGTGTATTGGAGGGTGAGTGTGTGTGTATGTGTGTATGGGTGTGTTGGTATATGAAATCCAATACTTGTAGTGTACAACAAACGCAATTGAATTGATAACAAGTGTTATAATTATTAAATGTTTTAATAAAAAATAAAAAATGTTCGAAAGAGAAGGCAAAAATACCATTTACAACGTTGTTGTTTTTATTATTTTTAATTGTTGGTAGTAGATCGAAGTTAAAAGATTAGATTCTCAGACAAATGATGGAACGAACAAATCGATAAAAAAAATTATATGTGAAAATAGAATTTCAGATTTTTTTTTCGGCCACAGCCACAGTGTGTCTAAATTGATTATTTAGGAAAATGATTTGGTAACTTTTGAACTGTTAGAGATATTTTGATGAAATTTTATATAATAAGAGCGGAAAAGCCCAAGTCTTTATCTGGTCAGGAGCATATTCGGAGACCCTCCAAAGTTAACCATTTCGGATAAATAAATTTTTAACGAATTAAACAAAATCAACATACCGGAGGTAACCAACTGTGGAGGGTCACCGACTACATCCCTGGACAGAAAGGGACTTTTTTTAAATTTCGAAAGTGTTCCCCAAACTACACAAATGTCCACCACAAAAAAAGTACATAAATACATAATATGACGCACACTTGAATTCATGACACACACACACACAACACTCAAAGACTCGTTAAAAATCCCTCAAGATCAATTTTTTAAATATAATAAAAATATTGAAGAGAGAAAAAAAAACACTTTAGTTTTATAACAATAAATGAAAAAAAAGTACTCACACACATACAAACTCAAGAAAATGTATTACAATAAAAAATAACATAATTGAGAAAATAAACTGTGTAATATTACACAAATAAAAGAGTAAGAAACAAAAACAGAACTGCACATCCATATTTATGGTCCATTGTGTAATGCCCCCATAATATTCTTGCATATGTGCAAACATACGGGTAAATCGTTTTAATATCCTCCACTACCCCTACAACTGCTGCATAAGGGTATGTAAAGTTTTTTAAACGCGTACGTAACACCATGAAGGAATCATAGAAGATCCCTTAAAGTATATATATATATTATATATATAATATATATATATATTATATATAAATATATATATATATATATATATATTATATATATATATATATATATATAATATATAATATATATATATATATATTCAAAGACACCGAAAATTTCATGAAGGAATGTTTACAAAAAATGCTACTTCATTCATAGGACTTCATAATGTGCCCACTTATTTTTCGCGTGACTTGAATCTTGTCATTATGGAAAACAATCCTCTGAGTGGTACA
>PYHX02000232.1:0-44391 GCA_004302925.2 Cochliomyia hominivorax | reverse complement strand
AATCTATGCATATGAGGGATACAGCTTAAGAAAACATAGGCAATCAAATTTTTAAATTACTCCAAACTTAGAGAAAATTGTGAAAAGTATATTTTTTAAAATCCAAAAAATTATTAAATCTTTAATGTAATTTTGTTTCTAAAAAATACAAAGCAATATAAATCTACGCACATGGGAGATACTGACTACGAAAAAATAATCAATACGATTTTAAAGTACACTAAACTTAGAGAAAATTGCGAACAAGTATTTTTTATCAATTTTTATTTTTATGTATCACATGGGTGATACAGCTTACAGAAAAATAGGCAACTGGATTTTAAACTACACCAAACTTGGTGAAAATTGTGAAAAAGTACATTTTTAAAAATCAAAAAAAATTGTTAAATATTAAATATAATTTTGTTTCTAAAAATACAGCTTATAAAAAATAGGCAATCGAGATATTAAACTACATCGAACTTAGAAAAAATTGAGGAAAAGTATATTTTTAAATCAAAAAAATTTGTTTAATTTAAATGTAATTTTGTTTTTAAAAACACTAAACATGCATAAGTGATACAGTTTACAAAAAAATAGCCAATCGGATTTTTTAAACTACTCCAAAGTTGGAGAACATTGTGAAAAAGTACATTTTGTAAATCAAAATTTTTTTTAAAATTTTAAATGTAATTTTGTCACTAAAAAATACAAAGCAATGTAAATCTAAGCACATAAGTGATACAGTTTAAGAATAAATAGGAAATCGTATTTTTAAAATAAAATTTAGAGAAAAATGTGAATAAATTATTTTTAAAATTAACATTGCTTTGTATTTTTTGTTTCTAAAAATACAATGCAATGTAAATCTAAGCATATGAGTGATACAGCATACGAAAAAATTGGTAATCGGTATTTTAACTACACCAAACTTAGAGAAAATTGTGAAAAAGTATATTTTTTAAATTCAAAATATTTTTTTAAATTTTAAATGTAATTTTGTTTCTAAAAATACAAAGCAATCTAAACCCATGCAGGTGGGTAATATAGCTTACAAAAAAATAGGCAATCGGATTTTACACTACACCAAACTTAGAGAAAATTGTGAAAAATATATTTTTTAATATCCAAAAAATTATTAAATCTTAAATGCAACTTTGTTTCTAAAAATTAAAAAAAAAATTAAAAAATACAAAGCAATGTAAATCTACGTACATCGGTGATGCAGCTCAGAAAAAATAGGCAGTCGGATTTTACATTACACCAAGCTAAGAGAAAATTGTGAAAAAGTAATTTTTTAAAATCCAAAAAATATGCACATGAGAGATACTGCCTACGAAAAAAGTAAAATTACGATTTTAAAGTACACCAAACTTAGAGAAAATTGCAAATAAGTAAATTTTTTCTAAAATTAACAAAATTTTTAATTTGAAATGTAATTTTGTTTCTAAAAACACAAAATCTACACTCATAAATGATATAGCTTAAGAAAAATTAGGCAATCGGGTTCAAAAAATATATTTTAAAAAATCAAAAAAAAAATTGTTAATATTAAATATAATTTTGTATCTAAAAATACAAAGCAATGTAAATCTGATCTTATGAGTGATACAGCTTAGAAAAAAATAGGCAATCGGGATTTTAAACTACACCGAACTTAGAAAAAATTGTGAAAAAGTATATTTTTAATTCAAAAAATTTGTTAAATTTAAATGTAATTTTAATATGCTTAGAGAAAATAATAAACTTAGAGAAAATTGTGAAAAAGTATATTTTTTAAATTTTAAATGTAATTTTGTTTCTAAAAATACAAAGCAATCTAAACCCATGCAGGTGGGTAATATAGCTTACGAAAAAATAGGCAATCGGATTTTACACTACACCAAACTTAGAGAAAATTATGAAAAATATATTTTTTAATATCCAAAAAATTATTAAATATTAAATGCAACTTTGTTTCTAAAAATTAAAAAAAAAATTAAAAATACAAAGCAATGTAAATCTACGTACATCGGTGATGCAGCTCAGAAAAAATAGGCAGTCGGATTTTACATTACACCAAGCTAAGAGAAAATTGTGAAAAGGTAATTTTTTAAAATCCAAAAAATATGCACATGAGAGATACTGCCTACGAAAAAAGTAAAAATACGATTTTAAAGTACACCAAACTTAGAGAAAATTGCAAATAAGTAAATTTTTTCTAAAATCAACAAAATTTTAAATTTGAAATGTAATTTTGTTTCTAAAAACACAAAATCTACACCCATAAATGATATAGCTTAAGAAAAATTAGGCAATCGGGTTCAAAAAATATATTTTAAAAAATCAAAAAAAATTTGTTTAATGTTAAATATAATTTTGTATCTAAAAATACAAAGCAATGTAAATCTGATCTTATGAGTGATACAGCTTAGAAAAAAATAGTGCAATCGGGATTTTAAACTACACCAAACTTAGAAAAAATTGTGAAAATTATATTTTTAATTCAAAAAATTTGTTAAATTTAAATGTAATTTTGCTTCTAAAAACACTAAACAATGTATATCTACGCACATAGTGATACAGTTTACAAAAAAATAGGCAATCGGAATTTTAAACTACACCAAACTTAGAGAAAATTGTGAAAAAGTACATTTTTTTTTAAATTAAGAAATTTTAAATGTAACGTTGTTTCTAAAAATACGAAGCAATGTCATACATGTCGCACATGGGTCATACAGCTTACGAAAAAATAGGCAATCGGAATTTTAAACTTCACCAAATATAGAGTAATGTGAAAATATATTTTTTTAAATAAAAATATGTTAAAATTTGAATTTAATTTTGTTTCAAAAAATACAAAAAAATGTAAATATACAAACATAAGTGATACAGCCTAAGCGAAACTACACCAAACCTAGAGAAAATTATGAAGAAGTATATTTTTTAAAATCAAAATTTTTTTTTTAAATTTTAAATGTAATTTTGTTTCTAAAAATAGAAAACAATGCAAATCTACGCCAGTGAGTGAAACAGCAATGTAAATCTACGCACATAAGTGATGCAGTTTAAGAATAAATAGGCAATCGGATTTTTACTAAACCATCCAAATTTAGACAAAATGTGAAAAATATGTTTTTTAATAAAAAAATGTTTAATTTTAAATGTACTCTTGTTTCTAAAAATATAAAGCAATCCAAATCTACGCATGTGAGGGATACAACTTACGCATTTTAAACTACACCAAACTGAGAGAAAATTGTGAAAAAGAACATTTTTTTAAAATCAAAAAATGTTTTAATTTTTAAATGTAATTGTGTTTCTAAAAATACTAAACAATGTAAATTTACACACACGAGCTATACAGTTTACAAAAAATGTGCAATCGGATTTTAAACTACACCAAATTTGGAGAAAATTGTGAAAAATATTTTTTTAAAATCAAAAGAATTGCTAAATTTTAAATGTAAATTTGCATCAGTTTAAGAATAAATAGGCAATAGGATTTTTTAACCATCCAAATTTAGAGAAAATGTGAAAAATATGCTTTTAAAATAAAAAAATGTTTAATTTTAAATGTAAAGCAATGTAAATCTACGCATATGAGGGATACAGCTAAAGAAAACATAGGCAATCAAATTTTTAAGTTACTCCAAACTTAGACAAAATTGTGAAAAAGTATACTCTTAAAATCAAATATCTTTTTAATTTTAAATGTAATTTTGTTTCTAAAAATAGAAAGCAATGTAAATCTACGCACATGGGTCATACAGCTTACGAAAAAATAGGCAATCAGATTTTAAAACTACTCCAAACATAGAGAAAATTGTGAAAAGTATATTTTTTAAAATCCAAAAAATTATTAAATCTTTAATGTAATTTTGTTTCTAAAAATACAAAGCAATATAAATCTACGCACATGGGAGATACTGACTACGAAAAAACAATCAATACGATTTTAAAGTACACTAAACTTAGAGAAAATTGCGAACAAGTATTTTTTATCAAAAAAATTTAATTTTAAATGTAATTTTTTCTAAAATACTAAGAAATCTACGCATACGAGTGATACAGCTTACAAAAAATTGGCTACCGGATTGCAAACTACATGAAACTGAAAGAAAATTGTGAAAAACCACATTCTTTAAATCAGAAAAAAATTTTAAATTTTAAACGAAATTTTGTTCTAAAAACACAAATCAATGTAAATCTAGGCACATTGGTGATACAGCTTACAGAAAAATAGGCAACTGGATTTTAAACTACACCAAACTTGGTGAAAATTGTGAAAAAGTACATTTTTTAAATCAAAAAATTTTTAATTTTCAAATGTAATTTTGTCTCAAAATGCAAAGAATTATAAATCTACGCACATAAGTGATACAGCTTAAGAAAAAAATAGGCAATCGGGATTTTAAACTACACCGAACTTAGAAAAAAATGTGAAAAAGTATATTTTTAAATCAAAAAAAAATTTTTAATTTAAATGTAATTTTGTTTTTAAAAACACTAAACAATGTATATCTTAGCGCATAAGTTATACAGTTTACAAAAAAATAGGCTATCGGATTTTTTAACTACACCAAACTTAGAGAAAATTGTGAAAAAATATATTTTTAAAAATCAAAAAAAATTGTTAAATATTAAATATAATTTTGTTTCTAAAAATACAAAGCAATGCAAATCTAAGCTTATGAGTGATACAGCTTATAAAAAATAGGCAATCGAGATATTAAACTACATCGAACTTAGAAAAAATTGAGGAAAAGTATATTTTTAAATCAAAAAAATTTGTTTAATTTAAATGTAATTTTGTTTTTAAAAACACTAAACACGCATAAGTGATACAGTTTACAAAAAAATAGCCAATCGGATTTTTTAAACTACTCCAAAGTTGGAGAACATTGTGAAAAAGTACATTTTGTAAATCAAATTTTTTTTTTAAATTTTAAATGTAATTTTGTCACTAAAAAATACAAAGCAATGTAAATCTAAGCACATAAGTGATACAGTTTAAGAATAAATAGGAAATCGTATTTTTAAACTAAAATTTAGAGAAAAATGTGAATAAATTATTTTTTAAAATTAACATTGCTTTGTATTTTTTGTTTCTAAAAATACAATGCAATGTAAATCTAAGCATATGAGTGATACAGCATACGAAAAAATAGGTAATCGGTATTTTAACTACACCAAACTTAGAGAAAATTGAGAAAAAGTATATTTTTTAAATTCAAAATATTTTTTAAATTTTAAATGTAATTTTGTTTCTAAAAATACAAAGCAATCTAAACCCATGCAGGTGGGTAATATAGCTTACAAAAAAATAGGCAATCGGATTTTACACTACATCAAACTTAGAGAAAATTGTGAAAAATATATTTTTTAATATCCAAAAAATTATTAAATCTTAAATGCAACTTTGTTTCTAAAAATTAAAAAAATTAAAAATACAAAGCAATGTAAATCTACGTACATCGGTGATGCAGCTCAGAAAAAATAGGCAGTCGGATTTTACATTACACCAAGCTAAGAGAAAATTGTGAAAAAGTAATTTTTTAAAATCCAAACAATATGCACATGAGAGATACTGCCTACGAAAAAAGTAAAAATACGATTTTAAAGTACACCAAACTTAGAGAAAATTGCAAATAAGTAAATTTTTTCTAAAATTAACAAAATTTTAAATTTGAAATGTAATTTTGTTTCTAAAATCACAAAATCTACACTCATAAGTGATATAGCTTAAGAAAAATTAGGCAATCGGGTTCAAAAAATATATTTTAAAAAATCAAAAAAAAAAATTGTTTAATATTAAATATAATTTTGTATCTAAAAATACAAAGCAATGTAAATCTGATCTTATGAGTGATACAGCTTAGAAAAAAATAGGCAATCGGGATTTTAATACACCGAACTTAGAAAAATTGTGAAAAAGTATATTTTTAATTCAAAAACTTTGTTAAATTTAAATGTAATTTTAATATGCTTAGAGAAAATAATAAACTTAGAGAAAATTGTGAAAAAGTATATTTTTTAAATTCAAAATATTTTTTAAATTTTAAATGTAATTTTGTTTCTAAAAATACAAAGCAATCAAAACCCATGCAGGTGGGTAATATAGCTTACGAAAAAATAGGCAATCGGATTTTACTTTACACTACACCAAACTTAGAGAAAATTATGAAAAATATATTTTTTAATATCCAAAAAATTATTAAATATTAAATGCAACTTTGTTTCTAAAAATTAAAAAAAATTAAAAATACAAAGCAATGTAAATCTACGTACATCGGTGATGCAGCCCAGAAAAAATAGGCAGTCGGATTTTACATTACACCAAGCTAAGAGAAAATTGTGAAAAGGTAATTTTTTAAAATCCAAAAAATATGCACATGAGAGATACTGCCTACGAAAAAAGTAAAAATACGATTTTAAAGTACACCAAACTTAGAGAAAATTGCAAATAAGTAAATTTTTTCTAAAATTAACAAAATTTTAAATTTGAAATGTAATTTTGTTTCTAAAATTACAAAATCTACACTCATAAGTGATATAGCTTAAGAAAAATTAGGCAATCGGGTTCAAAAAATATATTTTAAAAAATCAAAAAAAAATTTGTTTAATGTTAAATATAATTTTGTATCTAAAAATACAAAGAAATGTAAATCTGATCTTATGAGTGATACATACAGCTTAGAAAAAAATAGGCAATCGGGATTTTAAACTGCACCGAACTTAGAAAAAATTGTGAAAAGTATGTTTTTAATTCAAAAAATTTGTTTTTTTAAATTTAAATGTAATATTCTTTCTAAAAATACAAAGCAATGTAAATCTACGCACATAAGTGATACAGTTTAAGAATAAATAGGCAATCGAATTTTTACTAAACCATCCAAATTTAGACAAAATGTGAAAAATATGTTTTTTAATAAAAAAATGTTTAATTTTAAATGTACTCTTGTTTCTAAAAATATAAAGTAATCCAAATCTACGCATGTGAGGGATACAACTTACGGAGAAATAGGCATTCGCATTTTAAACTACACCAAACTGAGAAAAAATTGTGAAAAAGAACATTTTTTTTAAATCAAAAAATTTTTTAATTTTTAAATGTAATTGTGTTTCTAAAAATACTAAACAATGTAAATTTACACACACGAGCTATACAGTTTACGAAAAATGTGCAATCGGATTTTAAACTACACCAAATTTGGAGAAAATTGTGAAAAATATTTTTTTTAAAATCAAAAGAATTGCTAAATTTTAAATGTAAATTTGCATCAGTTTAAGAATAAATAAGCAATCGGATTTTTAAACCATCCAAATTTAGAGAAAATGTGAAAAATATGCTTTTAAAATAAAAAATGTTTAATTTTAAATGTAAAGCAATCTAAATCAACGCATATGAGGGATACAGCTAAAGAAAACATAGGCAATCAAATTTTTAAATTACTCCAAACTTAGACAAAATTGTGAAAAAGTATACTCTTAAAAAATCAAATATTTTTTTTTAATTTTAAATGTAATTTTGTTTCTAAAAATAGAAAGCAATGTAAATCTACGCATACAGCTTACGAAAAAATAGGCAATCGGATTAGAGAAAATTGTGAAAAGTATATTTTTTAAAATCCAAAAAATTATTAAATCTTTAATGTAATTTTGTTTCTAAAAATACAAAGCAATATAATCTACGCACGTGGGAGATACTGACTACGAAAAAATAATCAATACGATTTTAAAGTACACTAAACATAGAGAAAATTGCGAACAAGTATTTTTTTATCAAAAAAATTAAATTTTAAATGTAATTTTTTCTGAAATACTAAGAAATCTACGCATACGAGTGATACAGCTTACAAAAATTGGCTACCGGATTGCAAACTACATGAAACTGAAAGAAAATTGTGAAAAACCACATTCTTTAAATCAGAAAAAAATTTTAAATTTTAAACGAAATTTTGTTTCTAAAAACACAAATCAATGTAAATCTAGGCACATGGGTGATACAGCTTACAGAAAAATAGGCAACTGGATTTTAAACTACACCAAACTTGGTGAAAATTGTGAAAAAGTACATTTTTTAAATCAAAAAATTTTTAATTTTCAAATGTAATTTTGTCTCAAAATGCAAAGAATTATAAATCTACGCACATAAGTGATGCAGCTTAAGAAAAAAATAGGCAATCGGATTTTTAAACTACCCCAAACTTATAGAAAATTGTGAAAAAATATATGTTTAAAAATCAAAAAAAAAAAAAAAATTAATATTAAATATAATTCTGTTTCTAAAAATACAATGTAATGTAAATCTAAGCTTATGAGTGATACAGCTTACGAAAAAATCGGGAATTTAAACTACACCGAACTTAGAAAAAATGTGAAAAAGTATATTTTTAAATCAAAAAAAAATTTAATTTAAATGTAATTTTGTTTTTAAAAACACTAAACAATGTATATCTTAGCGCATAAGTTATATAGTTTACAAAAAAATAGGCAATCGGATTTTTTAACTACACCAAACTTAGAGAAAATTGTGAAAAAATATATTTTTAAAAATCAAAAAAATTGTTAAATATTAAATATAATTTTGTTTCTAAAAATACAAAGCAATGCAAATCTAAGCTTATGAGTGATACAGCTTATAAAAAATAGGCAATCGAGATATTAAACTACATCGAACTTAGAAAAAATTGAGGAAAAGTATATTTTTAAATCAAAAAATTTGTTTAATTTAAATGTAATTTTGTTTTTAAAAACACTAAACACGCATAAGTGATACAGTTTACAAAAAAATAGCCAATCGGATTTTTTAAACTACTCCAAAGTTGGAGAACATTGTGAAAAAGTACATTTTGTAAATCAAAATTTTTTTTTTTTAAATTTTAAATGTAATTTTGTCACTAAAAAATACAAAGCAACATAAATCTAAGCACATAAGTGATACAGTTTAAGAATAAATAGGAAATCGTATTTTTAAACTAAAATTTAGAGAAAAATGTGAATAAATTATTTTTTAAAATTAACATTGCTTTGTATTTTTTGTTTCTAAAAATACAATGCAATGTAAATCTAAGCATATGAGTGATACAGCATACGAAAAAATAGGTAATCGGTATTTTAACTACACCAAACTTAGAGAAAATTGTGAAAAAGTATATTTTTTAAATTCAAAATATTTTTTAAATTTTAAATGTAATTTTGTTTCTAAAAATACAAAGCAATCTAAACCCATGCAGGTGGGTAATATAGCCTACAAAAAAATAGGCAATCGGATTTTACACTACACCAAACTTAGAGAAAATTGTGAAAAATATATTTTTAATATCCAAAAAATTATTAAATCTTAAATGCAACTTTGTTTCTAAAAATTAAAAAAATTAAAAATACAAAGCAATGTAAATCTACGTACATCGGTGATGCAGCTCAGAAAAAATAGGCAGTCGGATTTTACATTACACCAAGCTAAGAGAAAATTGTGAAAAAGTATTTTTTTAAAATCCAAAAAATATGCACTCATGTATATATACTGCCTACGAAAAAAGTAAAAATACGATTTTAAAGTACACCAAACTTAGAGAAAATTGCAAATAAGTAAATTTTTTCTAAAATTAACAAAATTTTAAATTTGAAATGTAATTTTGTTTCTAAAAACACAAAATCTGCACTCATAAATGATATAGCTTAAGAAAAATTAGGCAATCGGGTTCAAAAAATATATTTTAAAAAATCAAAGAAAAATTTGTTTAATGTTAAATATAATTTTGTATCTAAAAATACAAAGCAATGTAAATCTGATCTTATGAGTGATACAGCTTAGAAAAAAATAGGGGCAATCGGGATTTTAAACTACGCCGAACTTAGAAAAAAAATTGTGAAAAGTTTATTTATTAAAAAATTTGATAAATTTTAAATGTAATTTTTGCTTTCTAAAACGACTATAACAATGTTAATCTATGCACATAGTGATACAGTTTACAAAAAAATAGGCAATCGGGATTTTAAACTACACAAACTTGAGAAAATTGTGAAAAAAGTACAATTTTTTAAATTAAGAAATTTTAAAATGCTTAACGTTGTTTCTAATAATACGAACAATGTCATCATGTCGCCGCAAATGGGTCCATACAGCTTACGAAAAATACGGCATCGGATTTTTAAACTTCACACAACATAGAGCTAATTGTGAAAATATATTTTTTTAAATAAAATATGTTAAAAATTGAATGTAATTTGTTTCAAAAAATACAAAAAAAATGTAAATCTATCGAAGCATGAAGTGATACAGCCTAGCAAACTACACAAACCTAGAGAATCTGTGAAGAAAACAGTGATATTTTTAAAAATCATGCACATGAGAGATACTGCCTACGAAAAAAGTAAAAATACGATTTTAAAGTACACCAAACTTAGAGAAAATTGCAAATAAGTAAATTTTTTCTAAAATCAACAAAATTTTAAAATTTGAAATGTAATTTTGTTTCTAAAAACACAAAATCTACACCCATAAATGATTATAGCTTAAATAAAAAATTAGGCAATCGGGTTCAAAAAATAAGATTATATATTTAAAATAAATCAAAAAAATTGTTTAATGTTAAATATAATTTTGTATCTAAAAATACAAAGCAATGTAAATCTGATCTTCATGAGTGATACAGCTTAGAAAAAAATAGGCAATCGGGATTTTTAAACTACACCGAACTTTAGAAAAAATTTGTGAAAAGTATATTTTTAATTTTCAAAATATTTGTTAAATTTAAATGTAATTTTGCTTCTAAAAACTCTAAACAATTGTATATCTACGCACATAGTGATAAATAATTTTTTTGTAAATTTTAAATGTAATTTTATTTCTAAAAATACAAGGAAATGTAAATCTACGCACATAAGTGATACAGCTTAAGCAAAACTACATCAAACTTAGAGAAAATTGTGAAAAAGTATATATTTTAAAATCATTTTTTTTTAAATTTAAATGTAACTTTCTTTCTAAAAATACAAAGCAATGTAAATATACGCACATAAGTGATGCAGTTTAAGAATAAATAGGCAATCGGATTTTTACTAAACCATCCAAATTTAGACAAAATGTGAAAAATATGTTTTTTAATAAAAAATTTTTAATTTAAATGTACTCTTGTTTCTAAAAATATAAAGCAATCCAAATCTACTCATGTGAGGGATACAACTTACGGAGAAATAGGCATTCGCATTTTAAACTACACCAAACTGAGAGAAAATTGTGAAAAAGAACATTTTTTAAAATCAAAAAATTTTTTAATTTTTAAATGTAATTGTGTTTCTAAAAATACTAAACAATGTAAATTTACCCACACGAGCTATACAGTTTACGAAAAATGTGCAATCGGATTTTAAACTACACCAAATTTGGAGAAAATTGTGAAAAATATTTTTTTAAAATCAAAAGAATTGCTAAATTTTAAATGTAAATTTGCATCAGTTTAAGAATAAATAGGCAATAGGATTTTTTAACCATCCAAATTTAGAGAAAATGTGAAAAATATGCTTTAAAAAAAATGTTTAATTTAAATGTAAAGCAATCTAAATCTACACATATGAGGGATACAGCTAAAGAAAACATAGGCAATCAAATTTTTAAGTTACTCCAAACTTAGACAAAATTGTGAAAAAGTATACTCTTAAAAAATCAAATATTTTTTTAATTTTAAATGTAATTTTGTTTCTAAAAATAGAAAGCAATGTAAATCTACGCTTACAGCTTACGAAAAAATAGGCAATCGGATTGGAGAAAATTGTGAAAAGTATATTTTTTAAAATCCAAAAAATTATTAAATCTTTAATGTAATTTTGTTTCTAAAAATACAAAGCAATATAATCTACGCACGTGAGAGATACTGACTATTTTAAAATCATTTTTTTTTTTTTAAATTTAAATGTAATTTTCTTTCTAAAAATACAAAGCAATGTAAATCTACGCACATAAGTGATGCAGTTTAAGAATAAATATGCAATCGGATTTTTACTAAACCATCCAAATTTAGACAAAATGTGAAAAATATGTTTTTAATAAAAAAATGTTTAATTTTAAATGTACTTTTGTTTCTAAAAAATTAAAACAATCCAAATCTACGCATATGAGGGATACAACTTACGAAGAAATAGGCATTCGCATTTTAAACTACACCAAACTGAGAGAAAATTGTGAAAAAGAACATTTTTTTAAAAACAAAAATTTTTTTAATTTTTAAATGTAATTGTGTTTCTAAAAATACTAAACAATGTAAAAAACACGAGCTATACAGTTTACGAAAAATGTGCAATCGGATTTTAAACTACACCAAATTTGGAGAAAATTGTGAAAAATATTTTTTTAAAATCAAAAGAATTGCTAAATTTTAAATGTAAATTTGCATCAGTTTAAGAATAAATAGGCAATCGGATTTTTTAACCATCCAAATTTAGAGAAAATGTGAAAAATATGCTTTTAAAATAAAAAATGTTTAATTTTAAATGTAAAGCAATATGAGGGATACAGCTAAAGAAAACATAGGCAATCAAATTTTTAAGTTACTCCAAACTTAGACAAAATTTTGAAAAAGTATACTCTTAAAAAATCAAATATTTTTTTAATTTTAAATGTAATTTTGTTTCTAAAAATAGAAAGCAATGTAAATCTACGCATACAGCTTACGAAAAAATAGGCAATCGGATTAGAGAAAATTGTGAAAAGTATATTTTTTAAAATCCAAAAAAAATATTAAATCTTTGTTTCTAAAAATACGAAGCAATATAATCTACGCACGTAGGAGATACTGACTACGAAAAAATAATCAATACGATTTTAAAGTACACTAAACATATAGAAAATTGCGAACAAGTATTTTTTTATAAAAAAATTAAATTTTAAATGTATTTTTTTCTAAAATACTAAGAAATCTACGCATACGTGTGATACAGCTTACAAAAAATAGGCTACCGGATTGTAAACTACATGAAACTTAGAGAAAATTGAGAAAAACCACATTTTTAAATCAGAAAAAATTTTAAATTTTAAATGAAATTTTGTTTCTAAAAAACAAATCAATGTAAATCTAGGCACATGGGTGATACAGCTTACAGAAAAATAGGCAACTGTATTTTAAACTACATCAAACTTGGTGAAAATTGTGAATAAGTTAATTTTTTAAATCAAAAAATTTTTAATTTTCAAATGTAATTTTGTTTCTTAAAATGTAAAGAATTATAAATCTACGCACATAAGTAATACAGCTTAAGAAAAAATAGGCAATAGGATTTTTTAACTACACCAAACTTAAAGAAATAAATTTTTAAAATCAAAAGAATTGCCAAATTTTAAATGTAATTTTGCAACTAAAAATACAAAGCATTGTAAATCTACGCACATAAGTGTTACAGTTTAAGAATAAATAGGCAATCGGATTTTTAAACCATCCAAATTTAGAGAAAATGTGAAAAATATGCTTTTAAAATAAAAAATGTTTAATTTTAAATGTACTTTTGTTTCTAAAAATATAAAGCAAACTAAATCTACGCATATGAGGGATACAGCTTAAGAAAACATAGGCAATCAAATTTTTAAATTAGGCAATAAGATTTTAAAACTAATCCAAACTTAGAGAAAATTGTGAAAAGTATATTTTTTAAAATCCAAAAAATTATTAAATCTGTGAAAAAGTATACTTTTAAAAATCTAATATCTTTTTTAATTTTAAATGTAATTTTGTTTCTAAAAATAGAAAGCAATGTAAATCTACGCACATGGGTCATACAGCTTACGAAAAAATAGGCAATCAGATTTTAAAACTACTCCAAACTTAGAGAAAATTGTGAAAAGTATATTTTAAAATCCAAAAAATTATTAAATATTTAATGTAATTTTGTTTCTAAAAATACAAAGCAATATAAATCTACGCACATGGGAGATACTGACTACGAAAAAATAATCAATACGATTTTAAATTACACTAAACTTAGAGAAAATTGCAAACAAGTATTTTTTATCAAAAAAATTTAATTTTAAATGTAATTTTTTCTAAAATACTAAGAAATCTACGCATACGAGTGATACAGCTTACAAAAAATTGGCTATCGGATTGAAAACTACATGAAACTGAGAGAAAATTGTGAAAAACCTCATTCTTTAAATCAGAAAAAAATTTTAAATTTTAAATGAAATTTTGTTTCTAAAAACACAAATCAATGTAAATCTAGACATATGGGTGATACAGCTTACAGAAAAATAGGCAACTGGATTTTAAACTACATCAAACTTGGTGAAAATTGTGAAAAAGTACATTTTTGAAATCAAAAAATTTTTAATTTTCAAATGTAATTTTGTTTCTCAAAATGCAAAGAATTATAAATCTACGCACATACGTGATAAAGCTTAAGAAAAAATAGGCAATCGGATTTTTACTAAACCATCCAAATTTAGACAAAATGTGAAAAATATGTTTTTAATAAAAAATGTTTAATTTTAAATGTACTCTTGTTTCTAAAAAATTAAAACAATCCAAATCTACGCATATGAGGGATACAACTTACGAAGAAATAAGCATTCGCATTTTAAACTACACCAAACTGAGAGAAAATTGTGAAAAAGAACATTTTTTTAAAATCAAAAATTTTTTTTAATTTTTAAATGTAATTGTGTTTCTAAAAATACTAAACAATGTAAAAAACACGAGCTATACAGTTTACGAAAAATGTGCAATCGGATTTTAAACTACACCAAATTTGGAGAAAATTGTGAAAAATATTTTTTTAAAATCAAAAGAATTGCTAAATTTTAAATGTAAATTTTCATCAGTTTAAGAATAAATAGGCAATCGGATTTTTTAACCATCCAAATTTAGAGAAAATGTGAAAAATATGCTTTTAAAATAAAAAATGTTTAATTTTAAATGTAAAGCAATCTAAATCTACGCATATGAGGGATACAGCTAAAGAAAACATAGGCAATCAAATTTTTAAGTTACTCCAAACTTAGACAAAATTTTGAAAAAGTATACTCTTAAAAAATCAAATATTTTTTTTAATTTTAAATGTAATTTTGTTTCTAAAAATAGAAAGCAATGTAAATCTACGCATACAGCTTACGAAAAAATAGGCAATCGGATTAGAGAAAATTGTGAAAAGTATATTTTTTAAAATCCAAAAAAATATTAAATCTTTGTTTCTAAAAATACGAAGCAATATAATCTACGCACGTGGGAGATACTGACTACGAAAAAATAATCAATACGATTTTAAAGTACACTAAACATATAGAAAATTGCGAACAAGTATTTTTTTATAAAAAAATTAAATTTTAAATGTAATTTTTTCTAAAATACTAAGAAATCTACGCATACGTGTGATACAGCTTACAAAAAATAGGCTACCGGATTGTAAACTACATGAAACTTAGAGAAAATTGAGAAAAACCACATTTTTAAATCAGAAAAAATTTTAAATTTTAAATGAAATTTTGTTTCTAAAAAAACAAATCAATGTAAATCTAGCACATGGGTGATACAGCTTACAGAAAAATAGGCAACTGTATTTTAAACTACATCAAACTTGGTGAAAATTGTGAATAAGTTAATTTTTTAAATCAAAAAATTTTTAATTTTCAAATGTAATTTTGTTTCTTAAAATGTAAAGAATTATAAATCTACGCACATAAGTAATACAGCTTAAGAAAAAAATAGGCAATAGGATTTTTTAACTACACCAAACTTAAAGAAATAAATTTTTTAAATCAAAAGAATTGCCAAATTTTAAATGTAATTTTGCAACTAAAAATACAAAGCATTGTAAATCTACGCACATAAGTGTTACAGTTTAAGAATAAATAGGCAATCGGATTTTTAAACCATCCAAATTTAGAGAAAATGTGAAAAATATGCTTTTAAAATAAAAAATGTTTAATTTTAAATGTACTTTTGTTTCTAAAAATATAAAGCAAACTAAATCTACGCATATGAGGGATACAGCTTAAGAAAACATAGGCAATCAAATTTTTAAATTAGGCAATAAGATTTTAAAACTAATCCAAACTTAGAGAAAATTGTGAAAAGTATATTTTTTAAAATCCAAAAAATTATTAAATCTGTGAAAAAGTATACATTTAAAAATCTAATATCTTTTTTAATTTTAAATGTAATTTTGTTTCTAAAAATAGAAAGCAATGTAAATCTACGCACATGGGTCATACAGCTTACGAAAAAATAGGCAATCAGATTTTAAAACTACTCCAAACTTAGAGAAAATTGTGAAAAGTATATTTTAAAATCCAAAATTAAATTGAAATTTAAAATATTTTAATTTAATGTAATTTTGTTTCTAAAAATACAAAGCAATATAAATCTACGCACATGGGAGATACTGACTACGAAAAAATAATCAATACGATTTTAAATTACACTAAACTTAGAGAAAATTGCAAACAAGTATTTTTTATCAAAAAAATTTAATTTTAAATGTAATTTTTTCTAAAATACTAAGAAATCTACGCATACGAATGATACAGCTTACAAAAAATTGGCTATCGGATTGTAAACTACATGAAACTGAGAGAAAATTGTGAAAAACCTCATTCTTTAAATCAGAAAAAAATTTTAAATTTTAAATGAAATTTTGTTTCTAAAAACACAAATCAATGTAAATCTAGACATATGGGTGATACAGCTTACAGAAAAATAGGCAGCTGGATTTTAAACTACATCAAACTTGGTGAAAATTGTGAAAAAGTACATTTTTGAAATCAAAAAATTTTTAATTTTCAAATGTAATTTTGTTTCTCAAAATGCAAAGAATTATAAATCTACGCACATACGAGATAAAGCTTAAGAAAAAAATAGGCAATCGGATTTTTACTAAACCATCCAAATTTAGACAAAATGTGAAAAATATGTTTTTTAATAAAAAAATGTTTAATTTTAAATGTACTCTTGTTTCTAAAAAATTAAAGCAATCCAAATCTACGCATATGAGGGATACAACTTACGAAGAAATAGGCATTCGCATTTTAAACTACACCAAACTGAGAGAAAATTGTGAAAAAGAACATTTTTTTAAAATCAAAAAATTTTTTAATTTTTAAATGTAATTGTGTTTCTAAAAATAGAAAACAATGCAAATCTACGCCAGTGGGTGAAACAGTTGCCTATCAACTGGATTTTAAAGTACACCAAACTTGGTGAAAATTGTGAAAAAGTTAATTTTTTAAATCAAAAAAAATTTGTTAAAATTTAAATGTAATTTTGTTTCTAAAAATTCAAAGCAATGTAAATCAACGGGCATAAGTGATGAAGTTTACAATAAAAAATAGGCAATAGGATTTTTTAACTACACCAAACTTAGAGAAAATTGTGAAAAAGTATATTGTTAAAAATCAAAATATTTTTTTGTAAATTTTAAATGTAATTTTATTTCTAAAAATACAAGGAAATGTAAATCTACGCAAATAAGTGATACAGCTTAAGCAAAACTACATCAAACTTAGAGAAAATTGTGAAAAAGTATATATTTTAAAATCATTTTTTTAAATTTAAATGTAATTTTCTTTCTAAAAATACAAAGCAATGTAAATCTACGCACATAAGTGATGCAGTTTAAGAATAAATAGGCAATCGGATTTTTACTAAACCATCCAAATTTAGACAAAATGTGAAAAATATGTTTTTTAATAAAAAATTTTTAATTTTAAATGTACTCTTGTTTCTAAAAATATAAAGCAATCCAAATCTACGCATGTGAGGGATACAACTTACGGAGAAATAGGCATTCGCATTTTAAACTACACCAAACTGAGAGAAAATTGTGAAAAAGAACATTTTTTTAAAATCAAAAATTTTTTTAATTTTTAAATGTAATTGTGTTTCTAAAAATACTAAACAATGTAAATTTACACACACGAGCTATACAGTTTACGAAAAATGTGCAATCGGATTTTAAACTACACCAAATTTGGAGAAAATTGTGAAAAATATTTTTTTTAAAATCAAAAGAATTGCTAAATTTTAAATGTAAATTTGCATCAGTTTAAGAATAAATAGGCAATAGGATTTTTTAACCATCCAAATTTAGAGAAAATGTGAAAAATATGCTTTTAAAATAAAAAAATGTTTAATTTTAAATGTAAAGCAATCTAAATCTACGCATATGAGGGATACAGCTAAAGAAAACATAGGCAATCAAATTTTTAAGTTACTCCAAACTTAGACAAAATTGTGAAAAAGTATACTCTTAAAAAATCAAATATTTTTTTTAATTTTAAATGTAATTTTGTTTCTAAAAATAGAAAGCAATGTAAATCTACGCTTACAGCTTACGAAAAAATAGGCAATCGGATTAGAGAAAATTGCGAAAAGTATATTTTTTAAAATCCAAAAAATTATTAAATCTTTAATGTAATTTTGTTTCTAAAAATACAAAGCAATATAATCTACGCACGTGGGAGATACTGACTACGAAAAAATAATCAATACGATTTTAAAGTACACTAAACATAGAGAAAATTGCGAACAAGTATTTTTTTATCAAAAAATTAAATTTTAAATGTAATTTTTTCTAAAATACTAAGAAATCTACGCATACGTGTGATACAGCTTACAAAAAATAGGCTACCGGATTGTAAACTACATGAAACTTAGAGAAAATTGTGAAAAACCACATTTTTAAATCAGAAAAAAATTTAAATTTTAAATGAAATTTTGTTTCTAAAAACACAAATCAATGTAAATCTAGGCACATGGGTGATACAGCTCACAGAAAAAAATAGGCAACTGGATTTTAAACTACATCAAACTTGGTGAAAATTGTGAAAAAGTACATTTTTGTAATCAAAAAATTTTTAATTTTCAAATGTAATTTTGTTTCTCAAAATGCAAAGAATTATAAATCTACGCACATACGTGATAAAGCTTAAGAAAAAAATAGGCAATCGGATTTTTACTAAACCATCCAAATTTAGACAAAATGTGAAAAATATGTTTTTAATAAAAAAATGTTTAATTTTAAATGTACTCTTGTTTCTAAAAATATAAAGCAATCCAAATCTACGCATGTGAGGGATACAACTTAAGGAGAAATAGGCATTCGCATTTTAAACTACACCAAACTGAGAGAAAATTGTGAAAAAGAACATTTTTTTAAAATCAAACATTTTTTTAATTTTTAAATGTAATTGTGTTTCTAAAAATACTAAACAATGTAAATTTACACACACGAGCTATACAGTTTACGAAAAATGTGCAATCGGATTTTAAACTACACCAAATTTGGAGAAAATTGTGAAAAATATTTTTTTTAAAATCAAAAGAATTGCTAAATTTTAAATGTAAATTTGCATCAGTTTAAGAATAAATAGGCAATAGGATTTTTTAACCATCCAAATTTAGAGAAAATGTGAAAAATATGCTTTTAAAATAAAAAAATGTTTAATTTTAAATGTAAAGCAATCTAAATCTACGCATATGAGGGATACAGCTAAAGAAAACATAGGCAATCAAATTTTTAAGTTACTCCAAACTTAGACAAAATTGTGAAAAAGTATACTCTTTAAAAATCAAATATTTTTTTAATTTTAAATGTAATTTTGTTTCTAAAAATAGAAAGCAATGTAAATCTACGCTTACAGCTTACGAAAAAATAGGCAATCGGATTAGAGAAAATTGTGAAAAGTATATTTTTTAAAATCCAAAAAATTATTAAATCTTTAATGTAATTTTGTTTCTAAAAATACAAAGCAATATAATCTACGCACGTGGGAGATACTGACTACGAAAAAATAATCAATACGATTTTAAAGTACACTAAACATAGAGAAAATTGCGAACAAGTATTTTTTTATCAAAAAATTAAATTTTAAATGTAATTTTTTCTAAAATACTAAGAAATCTACGCATACGTGTGATACAGCTTACAAAAAATAGGCTACCGGATTGTAAACTACATGTAACTTAGAGAAAATTGTGAAAAACACATTTTTTAAATCAGAAAAAAATTTAAATTTTAAATGAAATTTTGTTTCTAAAAACACAAATCAATGTAAATCTAGGCACAAGGCTGATACAGCTTACAGAAAAATAGGCAACTGTATTTTTAACTACATCAAACTTGGTGAAAATTGTGAAAAAGTTAATTTTTTAAATCAAAAAATTTTTAATTTTCAAATGTAATTTTGTTTCTTAAAATGTAAAGAATTATAAATCTACGCACATAAGTAATACAGCTTAAGAAAAAATAGGCAATAGGATTTTTTAACTACACCAAACTTAAAGAAATAAATTTTTTAAAATCAAAAGAATTGCCAAATTTTAAATGTAATTTTGCAACTAAAAATACAAAGCATTGTAAATCTACGCACATAAGTGTTACACTTTAAGAATAAATAGGCAATCGGATTTTTAAACCATCCAAATTTAGAAAAAATGTGAAAAATATGCTTTTAAAATAAAAAATGTTTAATTTTAAATGTACTTTTGTTTCTAAAAATATAAAGCAAACTAAATCTACGCATATGAGGGATACAGCTAAAGAAAACATAGGCAATCAAATTTTTAAGTTACTCCAAACTTAGACAAAATTGTGAAAAAGTATACTCTTAAAAAATCAAATATCTTTTTAATATTAAATGTAATTTTGTTTCTAAAAATAGAAAGCAATGTAAATCTACGCACGTGGGTCATACAGCTTACGAAAAAATAGGCAATCAGATTTTAAAACTACTCCAAACTTAGAGAAAATTGTGAAAAGTATATTTTTTAAAATCCAAAAAATTATTAAATCTTTAATGTAATTTTGTTTCTAAAAATACAAAGCAATATAAATCTACGCACATGGGAGATACTGATTACGAAAAAATAATCAATACGATTTTAAAGTACACTAAACTTAGAGAAAATTGCGAACAAGTATTTTTTATCAATAAAATTTAATTTTAAATGTAATTTTTTCTAAAATACTAAGAAATCTACGCATGCGAGTGATACAGCTTACAAAAAATTGGCTATCGGATTGTAAACTACATGAAACTTAGAGAAAATTGTGAAAAACCACATTCTTTAAATCAGAAAAAAAATTTAAATTTTAAATTAAATTTTGTTTCTAAAAACACAAATCAATATAAATCTAGGCACATAAGTGATACAGCTTAAGAAAAAAAAACTACTCCAAACTTAGAGAACATTGTGAAAATATATGTTTAAAACAAAATAAAAATTGTTTAATATTAAATATAATTTTGTTTCTAAAAAAATGCAATGTAAATCTAAGCTTATGAGTGATATAGCTTACGAAAAAATAGGCAATCGGAATTTTAAACTACACCGAACTTAGAAAAAATGTGAAAAAGTATATTTTTAAAACAAAAAATTTGTTTAATTTAAACGTAATTTTATTTTGAAAACACTAAATAATGCATATCTTCGCGCATAAGTTATGCAGTTTACAAAAAATAGGCAATCGGATTTTTTTAACTACACCAAACTTAGAGAAAATTGTGAAAAAGTAGTTTTTTTTTTTAAATTAAGAATTTTTAGATTTTAAATGTAATGTTGTTTCTAAAAATACTAAACAATGGGTCATACAGCTTACGAAAAAAGGAAATCAATCAAAAAAATTTGTTAAATTTAAATGTAATTTTTTTAATGATTCAGTTTACAAAAAAATAGGCAATCGGATTTTTTTAAACTACACCAAAATTGGAGAACATTGTGAAAAAGTTATACAGTTTACAAAAAAAAGGCAATCGGATTTTTTTAACTACACCAAACTTAGAGAAAATTGTGAAAAAGTAGTTTTTTTTTAATTAAGAATTTTTAGATTTTAAATGTAATGTTGTTTCTAAAAATACTAAACAATGGGTCATACAGCTTACGAAAAAGGTAATCGGATTTTTAAACTACACCAAAGTTAGAGAAAATTTTGAAAAAGTAAATTTTTTTAAATCATTTTTTTTTAATTTTAAATGAAATTTTGTTTCTAAAAATACAAATCATTGTAAATCTAGGCGATACAGCTTACAGAAAAGTAGGTAACTGGATTTTAAACTACAACAAACTTGGTGAAAATTGTGAAAAAGTACATTTTTTAAATCAAAAAATTTTTAATTTTCAAATGTAATTTTGTTTCTCAAAATACAAAGAATTGTAAATCTACGTACATAAGTGATACAGCTTAAGAAATAATAGGCAATCGGAATTTAAACTACTCCAAACTTAGAGAAAATTGCAAATAAGTAAATTTTTTCTAAAATCAACAAAATTTTAAATTTTAAATATAATTTTGTTTCTAAAAACACAAAATCTACACCCATAAGTGATATAGCTTAAGAAAAATTAGGCAATCGGGTTCAAAAAATATTAATATTAAAAAAAAAATTGTTTAATATTAAGGATAATTTTGTATCTAAAAATACAAAACAATGTAAATCTGATCTTATGAGTGATACGGCTTAGAAAAAAATAGGCAAACGGGATTTTAAACTACACCAAACTTAGAAAAAAATGTGAAAAAGTATATTTTCAATTCAAAAATTTGTTAAATTTAAATGTAATTTTTCTTCTAAAAACACTAAACAATGTATATCTACGCACATAGTGATACAGTTTACAAAAAAAAATAAGTAATCGGGATTTTAAACTTTACCAAACTTAGAGAAAATTGTGAAAAAGTACATTTTTTTTAAATTAAGAAATTTTAAATGTAATTTTGTTTCTAAAAATAGAAAGCAATGTAAATCTACGCACATGTGTCATACAGCTTACAAAAAAATAGGCAATCGGATTTTAAAACTTCACCAAACATAGAGATAATTGTGAAAAATACATTTTTTAAATAAAAAATGTTAAATTTTGAATGTAATTTTGTTTCCAAAAATACAAGGAAATGTAAATCTACTCACGTAAGTGATACAGCTTAAGAAAAGCTACACCAAACTTAGAGAAAATTGTGAAAAAGTATATTTTTTAAAATCATTTTTTTTTTAATTTAAATGTAATTTTGTTTCTAAAAATACAAAGAAATGTAAATCTACGCACATGATACAGTTTAAGAATAAATAGGCAATCGGATTTTAAACTAACCAAATTTAGAGAAAATTGAGAAAAATATATTTTTAAAATAAAAAATGTTTAATTTTAAACATACTTTTGTTTTTAGAAATATAAAGCTATCTAAATCTACGAATATGAGGGATACAACTTACGAAGGAATAGGCATTCTCATTTTAATCTACACCAAACTGAGAGAAATTTTGAAAAGAACATTTATTAAAATAAAAACTTTGCTAAATTTTAAATGCAAATGTAATTTTGTTTCTAAAAATAGAAAGCAATGTAAATCTACGCACATGTGTCATACAGCTTACAAAAAAATAGGCAATCGGATTTTAAAACTTCACCAAACATAGAGATAATTGTGAAAAATACATTTTTTTAAATAAAAAATGTTAAATTTTGAATGTAATTTTGTTTCCAAAAATACAAGGAAATGTAAATCTACTCACGTAAGTGATACAGCTTAAGAAAAGCTACACCAAACTTAGAGAAAATTGTGAAAAAGTATATTTTTTAAAATCATTTTTTTTTTTAATTTAAATGTAATTTTGTTTCTAAAAATACAAAGAAATGTAAATCTACGCACATGATACAGTTTAAGAATAAATAGGCAATCGGATTTTAAACTAACCAAATTTAGAGAAAATTGAGAAAAATATATTTTTAAAATAAAAAATGTTTAATTTTAAACATACTTTTGTTTTTAGAAATATAAAGCTATCTAAATCTACGAATATGAGGGATACAACTTACGAAGGAATAGGCATTCTCATTTTAATCTACACCAAACTGAGAGAAATTTTGAAAAGAACATTTATTAAAATAAAAACTTTGCTAAATTTTAAATGCAAATGTAATTTTGTTTCTAAAAATAGAAAGCAATGTAAATCTACGCACATGTGTCATACAGCTTACAAAAAAATAGGCAATCGGATTTTAAAACTTCACCAAACATAGAGATAATTGTGAAAAATACATTTTTTAAATAAAAAATGTTAAATTTTGAATGTAATTTTGTTTCCAAAAATACAAGGAAATGTAAATCTACTCACGTAAGTGATACAGCTTAAGAAAAGCTACACCAAACTTAGAGAAAATTGTGAAAAAGTATATTTTTTAAAATCATTTTTTTTTTAATTTAAATGTAATTTTGTTTCTAAAAATACAAAGAAATGTAAATCTACGCACATGATACAGTTTAAGAATAAATAGGCAATCGGATTTTAAACTAACCAAATTTAGAGAAAATTGAGAAAAATATATTTTTAAAATAAAAAATGTTTAATTTTAAACATACTTTTGTTTTTAGAAATATAAAGCTATCTAAATCTACGAATATGAGGGATACAACTTACGAAGGAATAGGCATTCTCATTTTAATCTACACCAAACTGAGAGAAATTTTGAAAAGAACATTTATTAAAATAAAAACTTTGCTAAATTTTAAATGCAAATGAGTTTCTAAAAATACTAAACAATGTAAATATACACACGCGAGTTATACACTTTACGGAAAATGTGCAAACGGATTTTAACTACACCAAATTTGGAGAAAATTGTGAAAAAGTACATTTTTTAAAATCAAAAGAATTGTTAAATTTTAAATGTAATTTTGCTTATAAAAATACAAAGCAATCTAAATCTACGCATGTGAGGGATACAACTTTCGTAGAAATAGGCAATCGCAATTTAAAATACACCAAACAAAGAGAAAAATGTGAAAAAGAACATTTTCTTAAAATAAAAAAATTGTTAAATTTTAAGTGTAATTTTGTTTCTAAAAATCTACGCAAATAAGCTACACCAAACTTACTTACAGTTGCCTATGCTACTGGATTTTTAACTACACCAAACTTGGTGAAAATTGTAAAAAAGTATTTTTTTAAATCAAAAAAATTTTTAAATTTTTTAATGTAATTTTGTTTCTAAAAATACAAAGCAATGTAAATCAACGCGCACAAGTGATGAAGTTTACAATAAAAAAGCAATAGGATTTATTAACTACACCAAACTGAGAGAAAATTGTGAAAAAGTATATATTTTAAAATCAAAAAAATTTTAAATTTTAAATGTAATTTCGTTTCTAAAAATAGAAAGCAATGTAAATCTACGCACATGGGTCATACAGCTTACGAAAAAATAGGCAATCGAATTTTAAACTTCACTAAACATAGAGATAATTGTGAAAAATATATATATTTTTTTATAAAAAATATGTTAAACTTTGAATGTAATTTTGTTTCCAAAAATACAAGGAATGTAAATCTGCGCACATAAGTGATACAGCTTAAGAAAAACTACACCAACTTAGAGAAAATTTTGAAAAAGTATATTTTTTAAAATCAAAAGAATTGTTGAATTTTAAATATAATTTTGCATCTAAAAATACAAAGCAATGTTAATCTACGCACATAAGTGATACAGTTTAAGAATATATAGGCAATCGGATTTTTAAACCATCCAAATTTAGAGAAAATGTGAAAAATATGTCTTTTTTAATTAAAAAAATTAATTTTAAAATTAATTTTAAATTTTTAAAATCAAAAGAATTGTTAAATTTTAAACGTAATTTTGCATGTAAAAATACAAAGCAATCTAAATCTACGCCTATAAAGGATACAACTTATGTAGAAAAGGCAATCTCATTTTAAACTACACCAATTTAAATTTTAAATGTAATTTTGTTTCTAAAAATACAAAGCAATGTAAATCTAAGCACATAAGTGATATAGTTTAAGAAAAAATTGGCAATCGGATTTTTAAACTTCACCAAACATAGTGATAATTGTGAAAAATATATTTTTTTTAAACAAAAATATGTAAAATATTAAATGTAATTTCAAAATTAGAGAAAATTTTGAAAAAGTATATTTTTTAAAATCAAATTTTTTTTTTTTTAATTTTAAATGTAATTTTGTTTCTAAAAATACAAAGCAATATAAATCTACGTACATAAGTGATACATTTTAAGAATAAATAGGCAATCGGATTTTTAAACTGACCAAATTTAGAGGGATACAACTTACGTAGAAATAGGCAATCGCATTTTAAACTACACCAAACTGAGAGAAAAATGTGAAAAAGAACATTTTTCTTAAATTCAAAAAAATTGTTAAATTTTAAATGTAATTTTATTTCTAAAAATCTACGCAAATAAGCTACACCAAACTTAGAAAAATTTTGAAAAAGTGCATTTTTTAAATCCAAAAATTTTGTTACACCAAACTTGGTGAAAATTGTGAGAAAGTAATTTTTTTAAATCAAAAAATTTGTTTTATTTTAAATGTATTTTTGTTTCTAAAAATACAAAACACACACAATAACACACACGAGTTGTACAGCTTACGAAAAATGTGCAATCGGATTTTAAACTACACCAAATTTGGAGAAAATTGTGAAAAAGTACATTTTTTTAAATCAAAAGAATTCTTAAATTTTAAATGTAATTTTGCTTCTAACAGTACCAAGCAATCTAAATCTACGCATATGAAGGGGATACAACTTACGAATAAATAGGCAATCTCATTTTAAACTACACCGTAAGCTGTATCACTTATGTGCGTAGATTTACATTGCTTTGTATTTTTAGAAACAACGTTACATTTAGAATTTTAATTTTAAATGTAATTTTGATTCTAAAAATACAAAGCAATGTAATAATAAGTGATACAGTTTAAAAATAAATAGGCAATCGGATTTTAAACTAACCAAATTTAGAGAAAATTATGAAAAATATGTTTTTTAAAATAAAAAATGTTTAATTTTAAACGCACTTTTGTTTCTAAAAATATAAAGCATTCTAAATCTACGAATATGAGGGATACGACTTACGAAGGAATAGGCATTCGCATTTTAAACTACAACAAACTGAGGGAAATTTTGAAAAAAGAACATTTTTTAAATTAAAAACTTTGCTAAATGTTAAATGCAAATGAGTTTCTAAAATACTAAACAATGTAAATATACACACGCGAGTTATACACTTTACGGAAAATGTGCAAACGGATTTTAAACTACGCCAAATTTGGAGAAAATTGTGAAAAAGTACATTTATTAAAATCAAAAGAATTGTTAAATTTTAAATGTTATTTTGCTTCTAAAAATACAATGCAATATAAATCTACGCATGTAAGGTATACAACTTACGTAGAAATAGGCAATCGCAATTTAAACTACACCAAACTGAGAGAAAAATGTGAAAAAGAACATTTTACTTAAAATCAAAAAAATGTTAAATTTTAAATGTAAACTAAGCACATAAGTGATACAATTTACGAAAAATAGGCAATCGCATTTTACACTACACAAAACTTAGAAAAAAATTTTGAAAAAGTGCATTTTTAAAATCCAAAAAATTTGTTAAATTTTAAATGTAATTTTGTTTCTAAAAATACTGAACAATGCAAATCTACACACATGAGTTATATACCTTACAAAAAATGGGTAATCGGATTTTAAACTACAATAAACTTGGTGAAAATTAGAAAAATTACAGTTTTTAAGTAAAAAAATGGATTTTAAACTACATCAAACTTGGTGAAAATTGTGAAAAAGTACATTTTTGTAATCAAAAAATTTTTAATTTTCAAATGTAATTTTGTTTCTCAAAATGCAAAGAATTATAAATCTACGCACATACGTGATAAAGCTTAAGAAAAAAATAGGCAATCGGATTTTTACTAAACCATCCAAATTTAGACAAAATGTGAAAAATATGTTTTTAATAAAAAAATGTTTAATTTTAAATGTACTCTTGTTTCTAAAAATATAAAGCAATCCAAATCTACGCATGTGAGGGATACAACTTAAGGACAAATAGGCATTCGCATTTTAAACTACACCAAACTGAGAGAAAATTGTGAAAAAGAACATTTTTTTAAAATCAAACATTTTTTTTAATTTTTAAATGTAATTGTGTTTCTAAAAATACTAAACAATGTAAATTTACACACACGAGCTATACAGTTTACGAAAAATGTGCAATCGGATTTTAAACTACACCAAATTTGGAGAAAATTGTGAAAAATATTTTTTTAAAATCAAAAGAATTGCTAAATTTTAAATGTAAATTTGCATCAGTTTAAGAATAGGCAATAGGATTTTTTAACCATCCAAATTTAGAGAAAATGTGAAAAATATGCTTTTAAAATAAAAAAATGTTTAATTTTAAATGTAAAGCAATCTAAATCTACGCATATGAGGGATACAGCTAAAGAAAACATAGGCAATCAAATTTTTAAGTTACTCCAAACTTAGACAAAATTGTGAAAAAGTATACTCTTTAAAAATCAAATATTTTTTTAATTTTAAATGTAATTTTGTTTCTAAAAATAGAAAGCAATGTAAATCTACGCTTACAGCTTACGAAAAAATAGGCAATCGGATTAGAGAAAATTGTGAAAAGTATATTTTTTAAAATCCAAAAAATTATTAAATCTTTAATGTAATTTTGTTTCTAAAAATACAAAGCAATATAATCTACGCACGTGGGAGATACTGACTACGAAAAAATAATCAATACGATTTTAAAGTACACTAAACATAGAGAAAATTGCGAACAAGTATTTTTTTATCAAAAAATTAAATTTTAAATGTAATTTTTTCTAAAATACTAAGAAATCTACGCATACGTGTGATACAGCTTACAAAAAATAGGTTACCGGATTGTAAACTACATGTAACTTTGAGAAAATTGTGAAAAACACATTTTTTAAATCAGAAAAAAATTTAAATTTTAAATGAAATTTTGTTTCTAAAAACACAAATGTAATTTTGTTTCTTAAAATGTAAAGAATTATAAATCTACGCACATAAGTAATACAGCTTAAGAAAAAATAGGCAATAGGATTTTTTAACTACACCAAACTTAAAGAAATAAATTTTTTAAAATCAAAAGAATTGCCAAATTTTAAATGTAATTTTGCAACTAAAAATACAAAGCATTGTAAATCTACGCACATAAGTGTTACAGTTTAAGAATAAATAGGCAATCGGATTTTTAAACCATCCAAATTTAGAAAAAATGTGAAAAATATGCTTTTAAAATAAAAAATGTTTAATTTTAAATGTACTTTTGTTTCTAAAAATATAAAGCAAACTAAATCTACGCATATGAGGGATACAGCTAAAGAAAACATAGGCAATCAAATTTTTAAGTTACTCCAAACTTAGACAAAATTGTGAAAAAGTATACTCTTAAAAAATCAAATATCTTTTTAATATTAAATGTAATTTTGTTTCTAAAAATAGAAAGCAATGTAAATCTACGCACGTGGGTCATACAGCTTACGAAAAAATAGGCAATCAGATTTTAAAACTACTCCAAACTTAGAGAAAATTGTGAAAAGTATATTTTTTAAAATCCAAAAAATTATTAAATCTTTAATGTAATTTTGTTTCTAAAAATACAAAGCAATATAAATCTACGCACATGGGAGATACTGATTACGAAAAAATAATCAATACGATTTTAAAGTACACTAAACTTAGAGAAAATTGCGAACAAGTATTTTTTATCAATAAAATTTAATTTAAAATGTAATTTTTTCTAAAATACTAAGAAATCTACGCATGCGAGTGATACAGCTTACAAAAAATTGGCTATCGGATTGTAAACTACATGAAACTTAGAGAAAATTGTGAAAAACCACATTCTTTAAATCAGAAAAAAAATTTAAATTTTAAATTAAATTTTGTTTCTAAAAACACAAATCAATATAAATCTAGGCACATAAGTGATACAGCTTAAGAAAAAAAAAACTACTCCAAACTTAGAGAACATTGTGAAAATATATGTTTAAAACAAAATAAAAATTGTTTAATATTAAATATAATTTTGTTTCTAAAAAAATGCAATGTAAATCTAAGCTTATGAGTGATATAGCTTACGAAAAAATAGGCAATCGGAATTTTAAACTACACCGAACTTAGAAAAAAATGTGAAAAAGTATATTTTTAAAACAAAAAATTTGTTTAATTTAAACGTAATTTT
The DNA here is from genome assembly GCA_004302925.2 of Cochliomyia hominivorax. Taxonomy (NCBI): domain Eukaryota; kingdom Metazoa; phylum Arthropoda; class Insecta; order Diptera; family Calliphoridae; genus Cochliomyia; species Cochliomyia hominivorax. The sequence goes on along the minus strand of PYHX02000232.1, from coordinate 14,391 downwards.
ATTTTGAAAACACTAAATAATGCATATCTTCGCGCATAAGTTATACAGTTTACAAAAAATAGGCAATCGGATTTTTTTAACTACACCAAACTTAGAGAAAATTGTGAAAAAGTAGTTTTTTTTTAAATTAAGAATTTTTAGATTTTAAATGTAATGTTGTTTCTAAAAATACTAAACAATGGGTCATACAGCTTACGAAAAAAGGAAATCAATCAAAAAAATTTGTTAAATTTAAATGTAATTTTTTTAATGATTCAGTTTACAAAAAAATAGGCAATCGGATTTTTTTAAACTACACCAAAGTTGGAGAACATTGTGAAAAAGTTATAAAGTTTACAAAAAAAAGGCAATCGGATTTTTTTAACTACACCAAACTTAGAGAAAATTGTGAAAAAGTAGTTTTTTTTTAATTAAGAATTTTTAGATTTTAAATGTAATGTTGTTTCTAAAAATACTAAACAATGGGTCATACAGCTTACGAAAAAGGTAATCGGATTTTTAAACTACACCAAAGTTAGAGAAAATTTTGAAAAAGTAAATTTTTTTAAATCATTTTTTTTTTTAATTTTAAATGAAATTTTGTTTCTAAAAATACAAATCATTGTAAATCTAGGCACGTGAGCGATACAGCTTACAGAAAAGTAGGTAACTGGATTTTAAACTACAACAAACTTGGTGAAAATTGTGAAAAAGTACATTTTTTAAATCAAAAAATTTTTAATTTTCAAATGTAATTTTGTTTCTCAAAATGCAAAGAATTGTAAATCTACGTACATAAGTGATACAGCTTAAGAAATAATAGGCAATCGGAATTTAAACTACTCCAAACTTAGAGAAAATTGCAAATAAGTAAATTTTTTCTAAAATCAACAAAATTTTAAATTTTAAATATAATTTTGTTTCTAAAAACACAAAATCTACACCCATAAGTTATATAGCTTAAGAAAAATTAGGCAATCGGGTTCAAAAAATATTAATATTAAAAAAAAATTGTTTAATATTAAGGATAATTTTGTATCTAAAAATACAAAACAATGTAAATCTGATCTTATGAGTGATACGGCTTAGAAAAAAATAGGCAAACGGGATTTTAAACTACACCAAACTTAGAAAAAAATGTGAAAAAGTATATTTTCAATTCAAAAATTTGTTAAATTTAAATGTAATTTTGCTTCTAAAAACACTAAACAATGTATATCTACGCACATAGTGATACAGTTTACAAAAAAAATAAGTAATCGGGATTTTAAACTTTACCAAACTTAGAGAAAATTGTGAAAAAGTACATTTTTTTTAAATTAAGAAATTTTAAATGTAATGTTGTTTCTAAAAATACGAAACAATGTAATACAATACATGTAATACAATACAGCTTACGAAAAAATAGGCAATCGGATTTTTAAACTTCACCAAATGTAGAGTAATTGTGAAAAATATATTTTTTAAATAAAAAATTCGTTAAAATTTGAATGTAATTTTGTTTCAAAAAATACAAGGAAATGTAAATCTACGAACATAATTGATACAGCTTAAGCGAAACTACACCAAACTTAGAGAAAATTGTGAAAAAAATTTATTTTTTAAAATCAAAAATTTTTTTATATTAGAAAACAATGTAAATCTACGCCAGTGGGTGAAACAGCTTTCAGTTGTCTATGCAACTGGATTTTAAACTACACCAAACTTGGTGAAAATTGTGAAAAAGTTAATTTTTAAATCAAAAAAATTTGTTAAAATTTAAATGTAATTTTGTTTTTAAAAATACAAAGCAATGTAAATCAACGGGCATAAGTGATGAAGTTTACAATAAAAATAGGCAATAGAATTTTTTAACTACACCAAAAATTTTGAAAAAGTATATTGTTAAAAATCAAAATAGTTTTTTTTTGTAAATTTTAAATGTAATTTTATTTCTAAAAATACAAGGAAATGTAAATCTACGAACATAAGTGATACAGCTAAGCAAAAATACATCAAACTTAGCGAAAATTGTGAAAAAGTATATAATTTAAATTCATTTTTTTTAATGTAATTTTCTTTCTAAAAATACAAAGCAATGTAAATCTACATACATAGGTGATACAGTTTAAGAATAAATAGGCAATCGGATTTTTACTAAACCATCCAAATTTAGATAAAATGTGAAAAATATGTTTTTAATAAAAATGTTTAATTTTAAATATACTTTTGTTTCTAAAAACATAAAGCAATCTAAATCTACGCATATGAGGGATAGAACTTACGAAGAAATAGGCATTCGCATTTTAAACTAAACCAAACTGAGAGAAAATTGTGAAAAAGAACATTTACACACACGAGCAATACAGTTTACGAAAAATGTGCAATCGGATTTTAAACTACACCAAATTTGGAGAAAATTGTGAAAAAATAATTTTTTTAAAATCAAAAGAATTGCTAAGTTTTAAAGTAATTTTGTATCTAAAATACAAAGCAATGTAAATCTACGCACATAAGTGTTACAGTTTAAGAAAAAATGGGCAATCGGATTTTTAAACCATCCAAATTTAGAGAAAATGTGAAAAATATGCAATCTAAATCTACGCATATGAGGGAAAACATAGACAATCAAATTTTTAAATTACTCCAAACTTAGACAAAATTGTGAAAAAGTATGCTTTTAAAAATCAAATATCTTTTTAATTTTAAATGTAATTTTGTTTCTAAAAATATAAAGCAATGTAAATCTACGCACATGGGTCATACAGCTTACAAAAAAATAGGCAATCGGATTTTAAAACTTCACCAAACATAGAGATAATTGTGAAAAATACATTTTTTAAATAAAAAATGTTAAATTTTGAATGTAATTTTGTTTCCAAAAATACAAGGAAATGTAAATCTACTCACGTAAGTGATACAGCTTAAGAAAAGCTACACCAAACTTAGAGAAAATTGTGAAAAAGTATATTTTTTAAAATCATTTTTTTTTTAATTTAAATGTAATTTTGTTTCTAAAAATACAAAGAAATGTAAATCTACGCACATGATACAGTTTAAGAATAAATAGGCAATCGGATTTTAAACTAACCAAATTTAGAGAAAATTGAGAAAAATATATTTTTAAAATAAAAAAAGTTTAATTTTAAACATACTTTTGTTTTTAGAAATATAAAGCTATCTAAAACTACGAATATGAGGGATACAACTTACGAAGGAATAGGCATTCTCATTTTAATCTACACCAAACTGAGAGAAATTTTGAAAATGAACATTTATTAAAATAAAAACTTTGCTAAATTTTAAATGCAAATGAGTTTCTAAAAATACTAAACAATGTAAATATACACACGCGAGTTATACACTTTACGGAAAATGTGCAAACGGATTTTAACTACACCAAATTTGGAGAAAATTGTGAAAAAGTACATTTTTTAAAATCAAAAGAATTGTTAAATTTTAAATGTAATTTTGCTTCTAAAAATACAAAGCAATCTAAATCTACGCATGTGAGGGATACAACTTTCGTAGAAATAGGCAATCGCAATTTAAAATACACCAAACAAAGAGAAAAATGTGAAAAAGAACATTTTCTTAAAATAAAAAATTGTTAAATTTTAAATGTAATTTTGTTTCTAAAAATCTACGCAAATAAGCTACACCAAACTTACTTACAGTTGCCTATGCTACTGGATTTTTAACTACACCAAACTTGGTGAAAATTGTAAAAAAGTATTTTTTTAAATCAAAAAATTTGTTAAATTTTTAATGTAATTTTGTTTCTAAAAATACAAAGCAATGTAAATCAACGCGCACAAGTGATGAAGTTTACAATAAAAAAGCAATAGGATTTATTAACTACACCAAACTGAGAGAAAATTGTGAAAAAGTATATATTTTAAAATCAAAAAAATTTTAAATTTTAAATGTAATTTCGTTTCTAAAAATAGAAAGCAATGTAAATCTACGCACATGGGTCATACAGCTTACGAAAAAATAGGCAATCGAATTTTAAACTTCACTAAACATAGAGATAATTGTGAAAAATATATATATTTTTTTATAAAAAATATGTTAAACTTTGAATGTAATTTTGTTTCCAAAAATACAAGGAATGTAAATCTGCGCACATAAGTGATACAGCTTAAGAAAAACTACACCAACTTAGAGAAAATTTTGAAAAAGTATATTTTTTAAAATCAAAAGAATTGTTGAATTTTAAATATAATTTTGCATCTAAAAATACAAAGCAATGTTAATCTACGCACATAAGTGATACAGTTTAAGAATATATAGGCAATCGGATTTTTAAACCATCCAAATTTAGAGAAAATGTGAAAAATATGTCTTTTTTAATTAAAAAAATTAATTTTAAAATTAATTTTAAATTTTTAAAATCAAAAGAATTGTTAAATTTTAAACGTAATTTTGCATGTAAAAATACAAAGCAATCTAAATCTACGCCTATAAAGGATACAACTTATGTAGAAAAGGCAATCTCATTTTAAACTACACCAATTTAAATTTTAAATGTAATTTTGTTTCTAAAAATACAAAGCAATGTAAATCTAAGCACATAAGTGATATAGTTTAAGAAAAAATTGGCAATCGGATTTTTAAACTTCACCAAACATAGTGATAATTGTGAAAAATATATTTTTTTTAAACAAAAATATGTAAAATATTAAATGTAATTTCAAAATTAGAGAAAATTTTGAAAAAGTATATTTTTTAAAATCAAATTTTTTTTTAATTTTAAATGTAATTTTGTTTCTAAAAATACAAAGCAATATAAATCTACGTACATAAGTGATACATTTTAAGAATAAATAGGCAATCGGATTTTTAAACTGACCAAATTTAGAGGGATACAACTTACGTAGAAATAGGCAATCGCATTTTAAACTACACCAAACTGAGAGAAAAATGTGAAAAAGAACATTTTTCTTAAATTCAAAAAAATTGTTAAATTTTAAATGTAATTTTATTTCTAAAAATCTACGCAAATAAGCTACACCAAACTTAGAAAAATTTTGAAAAAGTGCATTTTTTAAATCCAAAAATTTTGTTACACCAAACTTGGTGAAAATTGTGAGAAAGTAATTTTTTTAAATCAAAAAATTTGTTTTATTTTAAATGTATTTTTGTTTCTAAAAATACAAAACACACACAATAACACACACGAGTTGTACAGCTTACGAAAAATGTGCAATCGGATTTTAAACTACACCAAATTTGGAGAAAATTGTGAAAAAGTACATTTTTTTAAATCAAAAGAATTCTTAAATTTTAAATGTAATTTTGCTTCTAACAGTACCAAGCAATCTAAATCTACGCATATGAAGGGGATACAACTTACGAATAAATAGGCAATCTCATTTTAAACTACACCGTAAGCTGTATCACTTATGTGCGTAGATTTACATTGCTTTGTATTTTTAGAAACAACGTTACATTTAGAATTTTAATTTTAAATGTAATTTTGATTCTAAAAATACAAAGCAATGTAATAATAAGTGATACAGTTTAAAAATAAATAGGCAATCGGATTTTAACTAACCAAATTTAGAGAAAATTATGAAAAATATGTTTTTTAAAATAAAAAATGTTTAATTTTAAACGCACTTTTGTTTCTAAAAATATAAAGCATTCTAAATCTACGAATATGAGGGATACGACTTACGAAGGAATAGGCATTCGCATTTTAAACTACACCAAACTGAGGGAAATTTTGAAAAAATAACCTTTTTTAAATTAAAAACTTTGCTAAATGTTAAATGCAAATGAGTTTCTAAAATACTAAACAATGTAAATATACACACGCGAGTTATACACTTTACAGAAAATGTGCAAACGGATTTTAAACTACGCCAAATTTGGAGAAAATTGTGAAAAAGTACATTTATTAAAATCAAAAGAATTGTTAAATTTTAAATGTAATTTTGCTTCTAAAAATACAATGCAATATAAATCTACGCATGTAAGGTATACAACTTACGTAGAAATAGGCAATCGCAATTTAAACTACACCAAACTGAGAGAAAAATGTGAAAAAGAACATTTTACTTAAAATCAAAAAAAATGTTAAATTTTAAATGTAAACTAAGCACATAAGTGATACAATTTACGAAAAATAGGCAATCGCATTTTACACTACACAAAACTTAGAAAAAAATTTTGAAAAAGTGCATTTTTAAAATCCAAAAAATTTGTTAAATTTTAAATGTAATTTTGTTTCTAAAAATACTGAACAATGCAAATCTACACACATGAGTTATATACCTTACAAAAAATGGGTAATCGGATTTTAAACTACAATAAACTTGGTGAAAATTAGAAAAATTACATTTTTTAAGTAAAAAATTGTTAAATTTTAAATGTAATTTTGTTTCAGAAAATACAAAGAAATTTAAATCTACGCAAATACGTGATACAGCTTAACAAAAAACTTCACTTAGAGAAAATTGTAAAAAGTACTTTTCTTAAATCAAATTTTTTTAATTCTAAATGTAATTTTGTTTCTTTAAAATACAAAGCAATGTAAATTTACGCACATAAGTGATACAGCTTACGGAAAAAGTAGGCAATCGAATTTTTAAACTACACCAAACTCAGAGAAAATTGTGAAAAAGTATATAAAATCAAAAAAAAATGTTAATATTAAATGTAATGTGGTCTCTTAAAATACGAAACATGACTTATACATCTTAAGGAAAAATAGGCAATCGAATTTTTAAATTAAACCAAACTCAGAGAAAATTGTGAAAAAGTATATCTTTTAAAATCAAAAAATTGTTAAATTTAAATGTAATTTTGTTTCTAAAAACAGAAAACAATGTGAATCTACGCCAGTGGGTGATAAAGCTTACAGAAAAATAGGCAATTGGATTTTAAACTACACCAAACTGTAAAATGTATAAAAGTATTTTTTTAAGTAAAAAAAATAGTTTAAATTTTAAATGTAATTTTGTTTCTAAAATAGAAAGCAATGTAAATCTAAGCACATGGGTAATACAGCTTACGAAAAATAGGCAATCGAACTTTTAAACTTCACCAAACATAGAGATAATTGTGAAAAATATATTTTTTTTAAATAAAAAATATGTTAAATTTTGAATGTAATTTTGTTTCCAAAAATACAAGGAAATGTAAATCTACGCACATAAGTGATACAGTTTAAGAATAATTAGACAATCGGATTTTTAAACCATCCAAATTTAGAGAAAATGTTGAAAAAATATGTTTTTTTTTAAATAAAAAAATTAATTTTAAATGTACTTTTGCTTCTAAAAATATAAGCAATCTAAATCTACGAATATGAGGGATACAACTTACGAAGAAATAGGCATTCGCATTTTAAACTAAACCAACCTGAGAGAAAATTGTGAAAAAGAACATTTTTTTTTTAATCAAAATATTTGTTAAATTTTAAATGTAATTGTGTTTCTAAAAATACTAAATGTAAATCAATGTAAATCTTAAACACGAGCTATACAGAAAAATGTGTAATCGGATTTTAAACTACACCAAATTTGGAGAAAACTGTGAAAAAATACATTTTTATAATCAAAAGAATTGTTAAATTTTAAACGTAATTTTGCATGTAAAATACAAAGCAATCTAAATCTACGCATATAAAGGATAAAACTTATGTAGAAATAGGCAATCTCATTTTAAACTACATCAATTTAAATTTTAAATGTATTTTTTTTTTTTCTAAAAATACAAAGCATTATAGATCTAAGCATGCGACTTATACAGCTTACAAAGGTAGGCAATCGATTTTTTTAAATTAAACCAAACTCAGAGAAAATTGTGAAAAAGTATATCTTTTAAATAAAAAAATATGTGAAATTAACTTGAAATTTTGTTTCTAAAAATAGAGAACAATATAAATCTACGCCATTGTATGAAACAGCTTACAGGAAAATAGGCAACTGGATTTAAACTACATCAAACTTGGTGAAAATTGTGCAAAAGTATTTTTTTCAAATCAAAAAAATTGTTAAATTTTAAATTTAATTTTGTTTCTAAAAATACAAAGCAATGTAAATCTGCGCAAATAAATGATACAGTTTAAGAATAAATAGGCAATGGAATTTTTAAAACTGACCAAATTTAGAGAAATTGTGAAAAATATATTTTTAAAATAAAAAAATTGTTTAATTTTAAACGTAAAATTTAAAAATATAAAGCTATCTAAATCTACGCATCTGAGAGATACAACTTACGAAGTAATAGCATTCGTGAAAAAAAACATTTTTTAAAATAAAAAAATTTGCTAAATTTTGATTGTAAATGTGTTTTCTAAAACACTAAACAATGTAAATATACACACGAAAAATGATGCAGTTTACAATAAAAAATAGGCAATCGGATTTTTTAAAAAGCTACACCAAACTTAGAGAAAATTGAGAAAATGTAAATTTTTAAAAATCAAAAAAATGTTAATATTAAATGTAATATGGTTTCTAAAATACAAAACATTATAGACCTAAGCATACGACTTATACAGCATAGGGAAAAAGAGGCAATCAAATTTTTAAATTACACCAAACTCAGAGAAAATTGTGAAAAAGTATATAAAATCAAAAAAAAATTTTAATATTAATGTAATATGTTTTCTTAAAATACAAAACATTATAGATCTAAGCATATGACTTATACAGCTTACGGAAAAAATAGGCAATCGAGTTTTTAAATTAATCCAACTTAGAGAAATTGTGAAAAAGCATACTATTTAAAATCAAAAAAAATATTAAATTTAAATTTAATTTTGTTCTAAAATAGAAAACAATGTAAATCTACACCATTGGTGAAACAGCTTACAGAAAAAAGGCAACTGGATTTTAACTACACCAAACATGGAAAAATTGTGAGAAAGTATTTTAATTAATTATTAGTATATTTAAAAAATATTATATAAAAATTATTAGTATATTTAAAAAATATTTTTTTTTTATTTTAAATGTAATTTTGTTTCTAAAGTACAAAAAGTGTAATTCTACACACATAAGAGATACAGCTAAGAACAATAGGCAATCGGATTTTTAAAACTACCACCAAAATTAGAGAAAAATGTGAAAAAGTATATTTTTATAATAAAAAAAATGTTAATATTAAATGTAATATGGTTTCTAAAATGCAAGCACGGAAAATAGGCAATCGAAATTTAATTTAAACCAACTCAGAGAAAATTGTGAAAAATTATAACTTTTAAATCAAAAAATTTGTTAAATTTAAATGTAATTTTGTTCTAAAAATAGAAAACAATTTAAATCTACGCCAGTTGGTGAAACAGCTTACAGAAAAAGGCAACTGGATTTTAAACTACACCAAACTTGGTAAAATTGTGAAAGAATATTTTTTTTAATACAAAAATTTGTTAAATGTTAATTTAAAGGATTGTAAATCATTGCGCATATGTGATGCAGTTTACAACAAAAAATAGGCCAATCGGATTTTTTTAACTACACCATACTTAAAGAAAATTGTGAAAAGTATATTTAAAAAAAATATTTTTTTAAATTTTAAATGCAATTTTTTTCTGGAAATACAACTAAATGTAAATTAAGCACATAAGTGATACAATTTACGAAAAATAGGCAATCGGACTTTACACTACACCAAAATTAGAGAAAATTTTTGTAAAAGTATATATTTTTAAATCCAAAAACTTGTTAAATTTAAATGTAATTTTGTTTCTAAAAATAGAAAAACTATGTAAATCTACGCCAGTGGGTGAAACAGCTTACAGAAAAAGACAATTGGATTTTAAACTACACCAAACTTAGTAAAATGTGAAAAAGTAATTTTTTTTAAATCAAAAAAATTTTAATTTTTAAATGTAATTTTTTTTTCTAAAATACAAAGCAATGTAATCTATGCACATAAGTGATACAGCTTAATAAAAAATAAGCAATCGGATTTTTAAACTACACCCAAATTTTTTAAAAATTAAATTACATCAAACTCAGAGAAAATTGTGAAAAGTATAAAATCAATTTTTTTTTAATTTAAAAGGAATTAAATATGTTTTTAAAATAAAAATGTTAATTTTAAACGCACTTTTGTTTCTAAAAATATAAAGCATTCTAAATCTACGAATATGAGGGATACGACTTACGAAGGAATAGGCATTCGCATTTTAAACTACACCAAACTGAGGGAAATTTGAAAAAATAACCTTTTTTAAATTAAAAACTTTGCTAAATGTTAAATGCAAATGAGTTTCTAAAATACTAAACAATGTAAATATACACACGCGAGTTATACACTTTACAGAAAATGTGCAAACGGATTTTAAACTACGCCAAATTTGGAGAAAATTGTGAAAAAGTACATTATTAAAATCAAAAGAATTGTTAAATTTAAATGTTAATTTTGCTTCTAAAAATACAATGCAATATAAATCTACGCATGTAAGGTATACAACTTACGTAGAAATAGGCATCGCAATTTAAACTACACCAAACTGAGAGAAAATGTGAAAAGAACATTTTACTTAAAATCAAAAAAATGTTAAATTTTAAATGTAAACTGAGGCACATAAGTGATACAATTTACGAAAAATAGGCAATCGCATTTTACACTACACAAAACTTAGAAAAAAATTTGAAAAAGTGCATTTTTAAAATCCAAAAAATTTGTTAAATTTTAAATGTAATTTTGTTTCTAAAAATACTGAACAATGCAAATCTACACACCATGAGTTATATACCTTACAAAAAAATGGGTAATCGGATTTTAAACTACAATAAACTTGGTGAAATTAGAAAAATTACATTTTTTAAGTAAAAAATTGTTAAATTTTAATGTAATTTTTGTTTCAGAAAATACAAAGAAATTTAAATCTACGCAAAATACGTGATACAGCTTAACAAAAAACTTCACTTAGAGAAAATGGTAAAAGTACTTTTCTTAAATCAAATTTTTTTAATTCTAAATGTAATTTTGTTTCTTAAAATACAAAGCAATGTAAATTTACGCACATAAGTGATACAGCTTACGGAAAAGTAGGCAATCGATTTTTAAACTACACCAAACTCAGAGAAAATTGTGAAAAGTATATAAAATCAAAAAAAAAATGTTAATATTAAATGTAATGTGGTCTCTTAAAATACGAAACATGACTTATACATCTTAAGGAAAATAGGCAATCGAATTTTTAAATTAAACCAAACTCAGAGAAAATTGTGAAAAAGTATATCTTTTAAAATCAAAAAAATTGTTAAATTTAAATGTAATTTTGTTTCTAAAAACAGAAAACAATGTGAATCTACGCCAGTGGGTGATAAAGCTTACAGAAAAATAGGCAATTGATTTAAAACTACACAAAACTGTAAAATGATAAAAGTATTTTTTTAAGTAAAAAAATAGTTAAATTTTAAATGTAATTTTGTTTCTAAAATAGAAAGCAATGTAAATCTTAAGCACATGGGTAATACAGCTTACGAAAAATAGGCAATCGAACTTTTAAACTTCACCAAACATAGAGATAATTGTGAAAAATATATTTTTTTTAAATAAAAATATGTTAAATTTTGAATGTAATTTTGTTTCCAAAATACAAGGAAATGTAAATCTACGCACATAAGTGATACAGTTTAAGAATAATTAGACAATCGGATTTTTAAAACCATCCAAATTTAGAGAAAATGTGAAAAATATGGTTTTTTTTTTAAATAAAAAAATTAATTTTAAATGTACTTTTGCTTCTAAAAATATAAAGCAATCTAAATCTACGAATATGAGGGATACAACTTACGAAGAAATAGGCATTCGCATTTTAAACTAAACCAACCTGAGAGAAAATTGTGAAAAAGAACATTTTTTTTAATCCAAAATATTTGTTAAATTTTAAATGTAATTGTGTTTCTAAAAAATACTAAATGTAAATCAATGTAAATCTTAAACACGAGCTATACAGAAAAATGTGTAATCGGATTTAAACTACACCAAATTTGGAGAAAACTGTGAAAAAAATACATTTTTATAATCAAAAGAATTGTTAAATTTTAAACGTAATTTTGCATGTAAAATACAAAGCAATCTAAATCTACGCATATAAAGGATAAAACTTATGTAGAAATAGGCAATCTCATTTTAAACTACATCAATTTAAATTTTAAATGTATTTTTTTTTTTTTTTTTCTAAAAATACAAAGCATTATAGATCTAAGCATGCGACGTATACAGCTTACAAAAGGTAGGCAATCGATTTTTTAAATTAACCAAACTCAGAGAAAATTGTGAAAAAGTATATCTTTTAAATAAAAAAATATGTGAAATTAACTTGAAATTTTGTTTCTAAAAATAGAGAACAATATAAATTACGCCATTGTATGAAACAGCTTACAGGAAAATAGGCAACTGGATTTTAAACTACATCAAACTTTGGTGAAAATTGTGCAAAAGTATTTTTTTCAAATCAAAAAAAAATTGTTAAATTTTAAATTTATTTTGTTTCTAAAAATACAAGCAATGTAAATCTGCGCAAATAAATGATACAGTTTAAGAATAAATAGGCAATGGAATTTTTAAACTGACCAAATTTAGAGAAAATTGTGAAAAATATATTTTTAAAATAAAAAATTGTTTAATTTTAAACGTAAAATTTAAAAAATATAAAGCTATCTAAATCTACGCATCTGAGAGATACAACTTACGAAGTAATAGGCATTCGTGAAAAAAACATTTTTTAAAATAAAAAAATTTGCTAAATTTGATTGTAAATGTGTTTCTAAAAACACTAAACAATGTAAATATACACACGAAAAATGATGCAGTTTACAATAAAAAATAGGCAATTCGGATTTTTTAAAAAGCTACACCAAACTTAGAGAAAATTGAGAAATGTAAATTTTTAAAAATCAAAAAAATGTTAATATTAAATGTAATATGTTTCTAAAAAATACAAAACATTAATAGACCTAAGCATACGACTTATACAGCATAGGGAAAAAGAGGCAATCAAATTTTTAAATTACACCAAACCAGAGAAAATTGTGAAAAAGTATATAAAATCAAAAAAAAATTTTAATATTAATGTAATATGTTTTCTTAAAATACAAAACATTATAGATCTAAGCTATGACTTATACAGCTTACGGAAAAAATAGGCAATCGAGTTTTTAAATTAATCCAACTTAGAGAAATTGTGAAAAAGCATACTATTTAAAATCAAAAAAAATATTAAATTTAAATTTAATTTTGTTTCTAAAATAGAAAACAATGTAAATCTACACCATTGGTGAAAACAGCTTACAGAAAAAAGGCAACTGGATTTTAACTACACCAAACATGGAAAAATTGTGAGAAAGTATTTTAATTAATTATTAGTATATTTAAAAAATATTATATAAAAATTATTAGTATATTAAAAAATATTTTTTTTTTAATTTTAAATGTAATTTTGTTTCTAAAAGTACAAAAAGTGTAATCTACACACATAAGAGATACAGCTAAAGAAACAATAGGCAATCGGATTTTAAACTACACCAAAATTAGAGAAAAATGTGAAAAAGTATATTTTAATAATAAAAAAATGTTAATATTAATGTAATATGGTTTCTAAAATGCAAAGCCGGAAAAATAGGCAATCGAAATTTTAATTTAAACCAAACTCAGAGAAATTGTGAAAATTATAACTTTTAAATCAAAAATTTGTTAAATTTAAATGTAATTTTGTTTCTAAAATAGAAAACAATTTAAATCTACGCCAGTTGGTGAAACAGCTTACGAAAAAAGGCAACTGGATTTAAACTACACCAAAACTTGGGTAAAATTGTGAAAGAATATTTTTTTTTATACAAAAATTGTTAAATGTTATTAAAGGATTGTAAATCATTGCGCATATGTGATGCAGTTTACACAAAAAATAGGCAATCGGGATTTTTTAACTTACACCATACTTAAGAAATGTGAAAAAGTATTTAAAAAAATATTCTTTTTTTAAATGCAATTTTTTTTTTACAACTAAATGCAATTTTTCTGGAAATACAACTAAATGTAAATTAAGCACATAAGTGATACAATTTACGAAAAAGGCAATCGGACTTTACACTACACCAAAAATTAGAGAAAATTTGTAAAAGTAATATTTTAATCCAAAAACTTGTTAAATTTAAATGTAATTTTGTTTCTAAAAAATAGAAAACTATGTAAATCTACGCCAGTGGCGTGAAACAGCTTACAGAAAAAAGACAATTGGATTTAAAACTACACCAAACTTAGTAAAATTGTGAAAAAAGTAATTTTTTAAATCAAAAAAATTTAATTTTTAAATGTAATTTTTTTTTCTAAAAATACAAAGCATGTAAATCTATGCACATAAGTGATACCAGCTTAATAAAAATAAGCAATCGATTTTAAACTACACCAAATTTTAAAATTTAAATTACATTCAAACTCACGAGAGAAAATTGTGAAAAA
>PYHX02000231.1:0-49090 GCA_004302925.2 Cochliomyia hominivorax | reverse complement strand
GAAACGGACATAAAAGAACATATGTTTGTTTTGTACAATTGTAAATGTATATGTATTAGTTAAACTCATACTTGAGTGTTAAAATTTTAAATTGTTATACAACTTTTATTAGTTGGTTAAATGAATAAAATTTATTTCTATAAATGTTAATGTTATTGTGTGGGTATTTTTATTTGTATGAATGTGTTTATTTACTGTTTTTGCTCTTATTGTTATTGCCGGCATTTTGTAGAAACATATGTTCACTTGTCTGTATGTATGTACTTCCGTTTGTCTGTCTATCTGTCTGCCCACAGTGTAGCATAAGTTTTGTACTTTCAATTTTGAGGTCTTAATGAAATTATTATAAAAATAATAAAAAAAGAGAGACTAAAGTGAAAGAGAGAAAGAGAGAGAGCGATATTTCAATTGGTATTTTAAATTGATTACTGTTTGACCACAAAGTTGACATTGTTGCCACAAGTGGTCACACGTGCGTGTACATGCATGCTTTTGCTAAATTGCATACATAATACATTTGTTACCCATATTTTTTATTTTATTATGAACGTTTAAAATTCTTTGAGTTTAGATATATAAAAAACGAGTAACTTTTAGAATAAAAGTAAATTTTATTTGGTTAACATAAGAAGTGTGTTATGAATAAATGGTATTAGGAAAAACTCCTCGCAATATTTAAGAGATTTTTTCAACATTCAAGAAAGTTTATAAAAAAAAAACTGTCTGTATACTACTGAATACTAAATAAAAACAGGTCGGGAATGCCATATTTGGCTATGCCGAATCTTCATTTCCAATTTTTCGGACGGACATTTCTAAATTGACTCAGATTTGATTTAATGCAAGAATAAATGTAAATTATGGGGTCTTAGATAGTTCCTTCTTAGCGTTATACATGGAGTGAAAATATTCTGAAAATACATTTATGTGAGATTTATTCCATTTGATATAATTTTCGTATCATGTAGTTTATAAATTATAGTCCTTCTTTCCTTTGGTACAAATTTTTTCTAGTTTAAATATATAAATAAAATATATGAAATAAAAATAAATTTGCATGATTTATGGAATTGAAACATATTTTTGTATGTCGATCTTCATGGGATTTACAGACATTATGGATTGAATGGATTAGGACTAATATAGAATTTATGTGCTCCAAATTTAATTAAAAAAGTTTATACCCGTGAATATAACGTGAATAAAACGTGATTCCAGGGACGACATTTATATATCTGTTTTAAGTGAAAAATTGATTTTTTAGTGAAAATTTAATTTTTAGTGAAAAATTCAATTTTTAGTGAAAAATTTAATTGAAGTGAAAAATTTAATTTTTAGCGAAAAATTTTAATTTTTAGTGAAAAATTTAATTTTTAGTGAAAAATTTATTTTTAGTGAAAAATTTAATTTTTAGTGAAAAATTTATTTTTAGTGAAAAATTTAATTTTTAGTGAAAATTTAATTTTTAGTGAAAAATTCAATTTTTAGTGAAAAATTGAATTTCTAGTGAAAAATTGAATTTCTAGTGAAAATTGAATTTCTAGTGAAAAATTGAATTTCTAGTGAAAATTGAATTTCTAGTGAAAAATTGAATTTTCTAGTGAAAAATTGAATTTTTAGTGAAAAATTGAAATTTTAGTGAAAAATTGAATTTTTAGTGAAAAAATTGAATTTTTAGTGAAAAATTGAATTTTTAGTGAAAAATTGAATTTCTAGTGAAAAATTGAATTTCTAGTGAAAAATTGAATTTTTAGTGAAAAATTGAATTTTTTAGTGAAAAATTGAATTTTTTAGTGAAAAATTGAATTTTTTAGTGAAAAATTGAAGTTTTTAGTGAAAAATTGAATTTTTTAGTGAAAATTGAATTTTAGTGAAAAATTGAATTTTTAGTGAAAATTGAATTTTAAATGAAAAATTGAATTTCTAGTGAAAAATTGAATTTCTAGTGAAAATTGAATTTCTAGTGAAAATTGAATTTCTAGTGAAAAATTGAATTTCTAGTGAAAAATTGAATTTCTAGTGAAAAATTGAATTTCTAGTGAAAAATTGAATTTTTGGTGAAAAATTGAAATTTTAGTGAAAAATTGAATTTTAGTGAAAAATTGAATTTCTAGTGAAAAATTGAATTTCTAGTGAAAAATTGAATTTTTAGTGAAAATTGAATTTTTTAGTGAAAAATTGAATTTTTAGTGAAAAATTGAATTTTAGTGAAAAATTGAATTTTTAGTGAAAAATTGAATTTTTAGTGAAAAATTGAATTTTTAGTGAAAATTGAATTTTTAAGTGAAAAATTGAATTTTTAGTGAAAAATTGAATTTTTAGTGAAAAATTGAATTTTTAGTGAAAAATTGAATTTTTAGTGAAAAATTGAATTTCTAGTGAAAAATTGAATTTCTAGTGAAAAATTGAATTTCTAGTGAAAAATTGAATTTCTAGCGAAAAATTGAATTTTTTACTAAAAATTTAATTTTTTACCTAAAAATTCAATTTTTTACTAAAAATTCAATTTTTAGTAAAAAATTGAATTTTTAGTAAAAATTAAATTTTTAGCGAAAAATTGAATTTTTAGTAAAAAATATAATTTTTAGTGAAAAATTTAATTTTTAGTGAAAAATTTAATTTTTAGTGAAAATTTAATTTTTAGTGAAAAATTCATTTTTAGTGAAAAATTTAATTTTAGTGAAAAATTTAATTTTTAGTGAAAAATTCAATTTTTAGCGAAAAATTGAATTTTTAGTGAAAAATTGAATTTTTAGCGAAAAATTGAATTTTTAGCGAAAAATTGAATTTTTAGTGAAAAATTGAATTTTAGTGAAAAATTTAATTTTTAGTGAAAAATTAAATTTTAGTGAAAAATTGAATTTTAGTGAAAAATTGAATTTTTAGCGAAAAATTGAATTTTAGTGAAAAATTGAATTTTAAGTGAAAAATATTGTAGTATCAGTAAGAAATTTCGGTTCAAAACTCATCTCCGTTAACAAAATAATGATAACTCGGAGAATTAACAGAAATAGCTTCTTTACAAACTCTTAGTTTTTACTTATGGTTATAAAATGTTTGTAATTCTTAAAATGCTTTTTGAACAGACATATTTTTTTAAGACCGTTTTTCGAGAGGAAAAATCTGAAAATATAGTTTATGAAAAACGCTCCAACTGCAAAAAATTCACAAAATTTTTCTGATTAACAGTGACTTTTTGTTTCTAGAATTTTGATTTTTTAATACAACTTCAATTTGGCATCCCTATTTAATAAATTTAACCACTAAGAATGATGCCAGAAAGAGTTATTTATGCTAATATGTGTGATAGGATACACATGTATGTGTTTGCATAAGTATGAGCATGTGGTAAGATGTATAGAAAACTTCATAATCATATTCACCAATAAATAACATCATAAAACCTATAAAGCATTACAAAAACAACAACTACTTCTGACACTGGCATCACTACTCCCAAACTTAAGGTCGTGTTTACTGTAAAGAATCATGAAGGAGATGTGAAAGAGTAATAATAAGAATCTCTTATATTAAAATTATATTCAATATTTGGTTGTTATCGCACGTTCTATCAAACGAAACTTCTAAAGTCTACTTTCATATACTAACGTGGTTAGAAAGATGTCATATCGACTATTTTTGAGGTTATTTTGTAAAAATAACAAAAAAAAGATCATGTAATTTATTCCTTTTCAACTTAGACACACAAACATTTAAATTCATCCTAAAAGGAGAAAAAGAAAAAGAAAATAATATTCAAAATATGAGGTGTGAGAGTAATAAGAATATTTATTCCTACACTTATGCATATGGATTTATATATACGTGTGTGTGTGTGTGTGTGTGCTTGTGTAAGAGTAGCAACATAAGGATACCGCGGTTTTAAGGTAGTTTCAAATATTGCATCTATTTCCATATATTTTAGTTACATTTACTTTAAGATAAAGTTGTAGTTCTTGTCTCTTAAATCAGTACTCAGTTCTCTTTCATTTTATTTTACTTCCTTTTATCATAGTTTTACTATTTGTTGGGAATTTTGCGGTTCAACAGAAGCACGTCTTATGCATCGATGAATTATAATCAGATCATTTCTAACTGCTTCATAAAGTGGTGGGAAGTGGAACAACAATTGCAACAAAAACGATTACCTCAACTTTTGTGGAAACCATTTTTGCTGCATTTGAAGAAGTTGTCATTTTTGAATTTGTAGATTCTTCCTCTCCGGACCACACCCCCCCCCCCCAACAACAAAAAAAATAATTGCAATAAGATATGGAAATATTTTATTTTGAAAGATAAAAAAAATATTTCTAACAAATAGTTTGTGGCAGCTTAACATACTTAAGATTTATTTTATTTCTATATTTCTACTTATTCTATTTCATCTTCTTCTTTTGGTTGATTCATGGGTTCGTTTTAGTTGTTGTAGATATATGTGGGAGTATGTATGTGTGTGGTTAATTTTGACAAATCAAAATGATATTGTTGTAAAAGTTTTGTGTAAATTGTAATTGCCTAAAGAAATTTTGTCATTAGATATCCGTATTAACCCATTTGAGAACATATTGGAATAGTTCAACAAAGGGTTTTGGGAACGCAATGGATTTGAATCTGGAATTCGGAGTTATATCTAATGAGTGGGTCTGAAAAAAAACATTTTTCATTAAAAGTATTATTAGTTATTATGTTTAATTTCAAATAAATGGAAATAGTAGATCTGAATAAAATGGAGGAATGAAGGTGCATTTTTATTTATTTTCAACAAAACCCAACTTCATCCTACAGAAAGTTGGCCAAACATTCAAAGTTCTGCCGTCAAACTGTTTTAAAGCTTTTAAACAGTACCAGGAGAATTTGTCTAAAATGAAAAGAGTTTTCAAAAGAGCTTCCAACACATCCGGTAGGAAACAGCCTGGTTAGCTCTGTGCTAGGGCTATTTAGAACTTGTCTCGTCCTATACGATCACTGTTCAAAATATGAGCGTTCCTACAACAGACAGATAAAAAGACAGACGACAGATGGACATAGATAAATTGACTCAGATTTTGATGTGATGTAAGAATATATGATAAAGTTTATACACCCTCTTCACCCTCCTTAATTCTTATACAAGTTAATAAAAATCAATTAAAAGAAATATAGTCATTCGCTTCGGTTTCTAGTGAACGGCACATATATTAGGGATCCATTAAAGATTCTTGATCTCCGCTTAGATATAATTAGAGAACGTTGTAATTTTTGTAGAAGTATCAATACCCGAAAATCTTCCATCTTTTATCGCCCAAGTAACAATTCTCCGTGTCGTTCACGAAATCAAATTAAATTAGTTTAATTAATTATTTAATCATTTCTATTACTTAAGTTATGATTGCGTAATTAAGTTTCAATTAAAACCACCTTCTTAATGGAGGGGTTGGTAATACAATAATTACTTTCTTTCCTTCTTCGTTTAAATTTTATGAAAATGATTCTTTTGAAAAAAAGAATTTTAAAGGGTTAATTTTACACTTTAAATTTCATCTTAACTTCCTTTCAATCTTGAATTAATGTTTTCTTATTTTTTTTTACAATTTTTTTTTAAATTCTTGTCTTGTTCCCGTTCTCTCTCAGTCATTTGTCATATATAAAGAAACGTTTTGTGAGTAATATATGCACATAATTTTCCCCTTTGGTGGACTTCATCTCTAAGGTAACAATACAGCGAAAGATATCATATCAGCCAACAACAAATACAACTAAAACTCTAGGACAACGATAGCAATAGCTAGAGCTGCAGTAGTCAAATGCCATAAAATCTGTAGCTACAAAATGCAAGAGATATGAGTATAAGTGTTTATGTTTAACTATGTATGGGTTAGTGTTCATAGGAACTTAAGTGACTATATGTGACTTATCTGTCAGGGATGGATGGCATGACAACCATAACCAACAAACCAACCATGTGCAATCACTTAAAGGATTTTTGGTTCCTCATCTTTATATTTATGTTTGTTTGTTTGTTTGTTTGTATATATTGTTTGGATCAGTGACTGTCGTGATGACTGGCTGGCTGGTTGGTTGGATGACTGGGTTTTTATATATACATATATGTACATGTAGAGGTATTTATATTATCTTTACTAGAAATTTATCTATGTCCTATGGCTTTAAATTGTTATACACACATGTAGACGAAAGACAAAAAAAGTGCTACAAGAAATAAGTCCTCTTTTTCTATAAAAGTAAAAAAGAAGAAACTAAAGTTTCATGTTTTTAAAGTATGAGAGTGTATTGTATTTTATCTTATTTTTTATGTGTTAAATAAAATATTTTATGTATTTGTTGAAATAAAAATAATAATTTTTGTTCTTTAAACAATACACTCATCTCAACACAACTTCAACACACTCCTGCAACTTTGCAATGCAACACATATTGTGTCATCTACACTTGCAACTTTTATTCTTATTGCTTATGTATTGCTTATTCATTTGAATGTAGTTGTGTTGAGTGTTAAAAATAAATAAAAATAAACAACTTGGAACAAATTTTACATTAAACAACAACAACAACTTGCAACAAAGAGATTTTTATATTTTTATTTCTCATATTTTGCTTATACGACAATATTGCACAGGGGACCGGAATCAAAAAAAAAAAAATAACAATAGTAAAATTGCGAAATCGATTGTATGTGATAAAGAAGAAGTTATTTATCAAAATGTGTACGAAACAGAAGTTTCGGTTAGAGTTACCAAAATGATCAAAAGTTTGGCCAAGAATAAAACTCTATTAAGATTATTTAAGGAAATTTGGAGAATTTAAGAAAAATCTAATTCAATAAAAAGAATATTCACTAAGGTTCCATATGATGGACTGGTTCCAAAATATTTCTGAGGAATAGCTCCTCTTCAGTTAAGTTCTCTGAAAAATTTGTAAAAGATTTAAGCCGATGTGGGCTTGATGTAGGTCAATTACAACAAATGTGGTGTTGGGAACAGTAAACACTTGTGACTCTATGGAATACTGAGTTGCAGTTAACAGAGTCTGTTAACAGTTTCTCAACATGTACCAAACTCAAAAAGCTTGTTGAAAAAGGGTTTGGTGATTTAAAAGTGCCGATTTCACCACAGAAGTCAGGGGAAGATTCGTCAGGTTTATAGATGAGAAATTATAAGCGAAGAACAGTGTCAATTGCAAGAGGAACTGCATGGTCACATGACATGCAACTTGTCCACATTAGAATACATCCAAAACCAAAGTTAGTGCATCCCATATGAATTGAGGCCGAGAATAGTTTGAAAAAGATTTTCAAGCGGAATTGATATTTGAACTATATAATGGGAAATAAAGTTCGCATCGCATTTGATACTGTTGATTATATTGCAAAAAGCCATCCAAGGTTATCACAATTAAAGTTTAAATAGGGTCAGGCGATCACAGGATGTCTATAAAATTTATACGTTTTAAGAGCAATTAGCTAATAACAATCGGAATACTAGACAAGAGTCGAAGACATCCTACTTGGATATCATTGAATGGGTATTTTAGTTCATTTACCTTTTAGTCCGAATTAAAGCCCTTTTAACTATTGTTTGTTTCGATAGATACAAAATTCAGATACTTTGTTTGATCCGATCCTTTAAACGTAAGCAGTTTAAAGGGCCGGATCAAATCCAGAAGAAAGTATTAACCCACTTCGTTTTATAGCTGCACTGTCTGTACTACAGAGGTGAAAGTCCCCAATTATCTTTATTGTTGGGTTCAATATAAATTGTTGAGATATATTTCGTTCGCAGTTATATCTTAACACCCATTTTATGACATCAATTTGTCTTGCCCGTCTGGTTGTCCATGTGCATGGAGAAATTTTAGAAATATCTTGATGAAATGAGATTATGCCTTTGCCTATTATAGTAGGTTATTTCAGGTAGTTCTAATGCAAATGTCCTAAAAGAGTGAGGAGATATATGAAGATATCTCAATCAAATTTTACAGAAACAAATTGTAAATTAGTCCAAATCAACATGTCTAATTTTAAGAATATCAGTATACAAATTATTGTAGATTCCGAATAACTTTAGAGTGCATAAATCTCGAACAATCCTCTGAAATACTTTGAAAAAATTACATACTTTTTTATAAGATATTTCACCAAATTGTCTCGTTAAATAAACAAATTGTAGTTATCGAATCAGGGTTCCTAAATATTGAAGATTTTACAGAAAGTCTCATGATATTTTTCTCCCCCATTGTGCATTATTGTATGTATTCATAGTTCTTTATCTCCAGCTCCCACTACGACATATAAAATTATGATAAAAAATTTTAAAAAAAGATGATATTGCAGTTATAATGTTAAACAAGTTTTATATGGATACATATGTACAAAAATGTGGACTAGGTTCTCCTTGCTACCTGTGCAAACCCCCCTTTAAAACAAAAAACAACAAAAAATATTAAAACATGTTTTTATTTTATTTTTTATGTTTTTTTTTTTCGAAAATAATTTATGAAGAAATGTTGTGATTTTGTTAAAATTTTATTTTATTTTTTTTTGTTTTGTAATTCACGCTCTATTCTGATTATTGTCTTAATAATGAGGACTACCACTAAAGAAGCAGACTAAATAATTTTGTTGCTTTTGTTCGTAATGAGAGCGAGCGGTGTAACTTAAGAATTAAAATGATGAAAGGTAGTCAGTCAGTTAGTCAGGCATCCACTCAGTCAGTCAGTTATTAAATATATGTTTCCTAGAAACATACATATTAATGTCTGTTCTCCATTCATTGTGAATATGTAGACGAATTAATTTTATTGTGAACGAAAGACAATCCGACATTTAATGGAAGTCTATTGAGATTATGAATATATTAATGTGTTAACTTAAAATCAATTTTGTTGAAAGGATTTGGAATTATTCATAGTTTTAGTTGCTGAGAAAGGAAGATTAAGTTAAATAATTAAGTGAATTTTAAAGGGTGGTCCAACCATATTGCAAATTTATTGTTCAAGAGTAAATACTTTAATCATCTTTACTCTTAATTATAATTAATAATATAACAGTTTATTTATAATTCTGCAAAAGAGAGAAACTACAAAATTCTTTTTGTAGCTTTAAATATTTATTGTTATACAAATGTAAGTTACAACCTAAGTGAAAACATTGTAAAAAGAAAGAAAATATTAATAAACTTGAAGTCAAGAAGTAAAGGTGCGTATCGCATATATTATATTGTGTTTTGTACCACTCTAATCCCCGAATATTTTTTATCTACACTATTTGTAACAAAATTATTCACAACTCCCCCCAACATTTGGTCCAGTCGATCCGTATTTTTAAAATTATAAACTGTGGATAATTTTTACAAATAGTTCTTTTTCAGGAAAATATAACTTTCGTGACTGAACACAAGCTTATTAATTTCCTGAACTCTGTGAATAACCCCTTTAACATCCCCGTAAGATCACCTTTAAAAATCTACACATAAAATCCATAAATACATCACATTAATTGCAAATGTAAGTCATAAAAAATAATATTTTTATATATTTTATAAAAGTGCTTATAAAAAAAATATATATACATATAAAATAAGAAGAAAACGAAAGTGCAAAACATAAAAAGTGCAACAACAAAAACCTGTCCTTACTGTTAGAATTTTTTGAAAAAAAATATCCCACGGCTTAAATGAAACGAAATCCACATGATAATTACATGTCTTATTTTTAAATAAATCAGTGATCTCTGTTAAAGTTTTTACATTACAACTCAACTTAACAAAATTTTAACAGATGTTAATTGTAACATAACCAACCTCGGTAACAAAACGTTTGAACTTTTACTACTCATTGTCATTAAATGTTAATCTTCTCATTTCATGTTTGATGTAAAGAGAAAGAATAATAACAAAGTGCGAAAATCAAAAAAAGACAATTGTGTTGATCAGCTGTTTCGAATTGTATGTTGATATAAACAAAAGAAAAAAAGGTTTATTTACATATTTGTATCTAGAAACATATGCCAGCGAACATTTTCATTTGAACATCGTGCTTCCCAACGAACAAAAACTTCAAAATTCTTTTTTTAATAAAAATACAAAATTAAATAAAATAAATTTTACTAAAAAACAATAAATAAATAATTTAAAATAAATTATCGGGAAGTAAAATTCGAAATATTCTAAAAAACATTTTTAATAAAATTATTTAAATTAAACAAAATTAAATAAAAGGTACCGAAATCTATCAACTAAAATAATTTGGAATTAAATTGTTAATAATTGTTTTGCATTTATTTTTTTCTTTCAAAGATAACTACTACTCTTAACAGTGTACTATATCTATTATACTCATATACAAATATATCTTTATATTTTGAAAATAAATGTTTTAAAATATATCACCCAACAACAAGCTACCTATCGTATACTAAATCTCATTACACCCATTCTACATCGGTTCGCGGTTTTTTTGTCGTGATTGATTAATTGATTGGAAATTAGATTTTGAATTTCATTATAGACAACTTCTTTAATTTCTCATAATGTCTGTACTCGACACTTTTATAAAGGCTTCCGATCGAGTTGTCGAATTTCAGTCGTATTTTGATACGCTTCCCATTGAAAGCCACTCCCTTCATACGTTAGAAGTCCAAAAGGACGAAATAATTCGTCTTTGGTCTGATTTTAGAGCATCTTATGATGACATTTTAAATAAATTTAATGAGCTCGAAGAAGATGTGGATATTCAAACGCTTAAAGCTCGATTTTATTCAACGTTCGAGGCTCACGTCAAGGTTTTGTCGAAATCTAATGAAATTTTAGATGGACTTTGTAGACAAACACCTGCTAATACTGCAGTTGATTCCCTTCCTAACCCCCTAGTTGACACTATATCTCATATATCGTTGCCTCCTTGCGATACTGAAATTTTTAATGGAGATTATCAGTCGTGGCCAACGTTTCGCGATATGTTCACAGCCCTGTATCGGAACAGCAAACGTTTATCGCCAGTCGAAAAGATGTGCCATCTTATTAAGAAAACACAAGGCGAAGCTCGTGAACTGCTACGTACTTGCCCTATAACTAACGACGGTTTTGAAATGGCATGGCAAATTTTAGTTAATCGTTATGAGAATAAGAGAATACTCGTGAACGCACAATTAAAAAATCTCTTTAATATCTCTCCCGTATCCAAGGAAACTGGTAGCAATATTAGACGTATCCAACGAACCATAAATGATTGCGTTACAAATCTTGCCCTCTTGAAAATTCAGACGGATAACTGGGACATTATCTTTATTTATATCTGTTCCACATGTTTACCGGAAATTACTCTCAATCTGTGGGAGCAATCTCTCCCCAATAGCACAGAGCTACCAACCTGGAAACAAATGGACGCTTTCTTAACATCCAGATTCCAAACACTGGAATCAGTAGCGGATATCCGGACAACGTTTAATACTCCCAATAGTTTCAGTAACAAATTTTCTCTGCCGAAAAAATCTAATATATCGGAACAAAATAAAGTTAAAAGTTATCGTACTAGTGTTCCTAATGGGAAACCTGGCAACTGTTTACTATGCTCTGGAACTCATCCACTAAGACTTTGTCCAACTTTTTTAAGTATGCCCATTGAAGAACGCTTTTTAGTCGTTAAAAAACAAAAGCGATGTACGAATTGCCTCGGTACATCCCATGAATTTAAAAGGTGTAAAAGTCAGTATGTCTGCCAACTATGTAAGCAAAAACATCATTCCTTGCTACATCGTACAGGAATCTCTTCAAATCCAACTCATTTTAACCCCCTGGAATCCCCTAGGCCAACAGTTTCAAATGCAAACATTAACCCCCGAGTTCACAGCACTCCTCAAAATACAAACCCCTCTACGTCTGCAGAAGCTATTGCTCAAATGCGACAATCCTTTTCTACCCAAATACAGTCCACTTCGAATTCAAACCCGTTTTACTTGGAACTGCCCTCGTTGATATATATTCCAACGATTTGAAATATACAGTTCGAGCCTTGATCGACTCCGCTTCAGAAGCAACCTTTATTACAAAGAAACTTCAGAATAAACTATTATTAAAACCACGATCATCACGAATTGAAATCCATGGGTTGAATGATACCTTAACTGCCACTTCTACACAAACTGTGCTATATTCGTGTTGGCTCTCCCGTAGATAGTTGTTTTGAGTTATCCACTGACGCTCTTGTTGTTAAAAAACTTACGAGTAAACTCCCCTATTACCCCCTATCAGCATTCAATGAAAGCGAATTTTCTGATCTGAATATAGCTGATACGTATCGAAGCAAATGCTCAGAGATAGAAATCCTTTTAGGAGGAGATATTTACCCCAAAATAATACGAAACGGCTTACGATGGGATCATAATCAATCTCTAGTCGCGCAAAATACAGTTTTTGGTTGGATTATAACAGGGAAAATAGCTACTAATGAAAATATTTCAAACAGTCTCATCGTTTTTTAATGAGATTGCTCTAAACAACCAGCTAAAAAGATTTTGGGAATTAGAGGAAGTTCCACGAAAACCAAGACTTTCAGAGGAAGATTTCTATTGTGAGAAACTTTACAAAACCTCAACATATCGCACTAACGATGGTCGTTTTGTGGTTTCCTTACCTTTTCGGAGGGAATATCCTGATGAGATAAATATTGGCCCCTCCAGAAATATAGCTTATAACCAATTCTTGCGGAATGAAACAAGATTAATGAAGAATCCACAATTAAAAACAGAATATAATCGCGTTATCTCTGAGTATTCGTCATTAAATCAAATGTCCATAGTGGACCCCTCTAATTCAGACTGCACATACTATCTCCCTCACCATGCAGTTCTAAAACCCGATAGCACTACTACCAAATTGCGAGTAGTCTTTAACGCTTCTAGTCCTTCTTCAAACGGACATAGTCTCAATGATTTGCTTTTCCCCGGTCCTATTTTACAGGCGGATTTAAACTATACTTATTTTACGTTGGAGACTTTTTCGGTATGTTTTCAATTCTGATATCGAGAAAATGTATCGCCAGATACTTGTCAATCCTGCTCATACCCCATATCAGAGAATTATTTTTCGAAATTCTCCACAAGAACCTATACAGGATTTTGAGTTGAAAACGGTAACATTTGGTATCAATTGCGCACCCTACCTGGCAATACGAACCCTGCTTGAATTAGCAACTTTGCATGAAAAATCACATCCAATGGCTTCGAATATTCTTCGTGACTATATGTACGTTGATGATGTATTGGCTGGTGCACATACATTGTCCTCTGCTCTTAAAGCTAGGAATGAAATCATAGAAACACTTCAGTCGGCTGGCTTCTCTCTTCGCAAATGGAC
This sequence comes from Cochliomyia hominivorax, assembly GCA_004302925.2. Classification (NCBI taxonomy): domain Eukaryota; kingdom Metazoa; phylum Arthropoda; class Insecta; order Diptera; family Calliphoridae; genus Cochliomyia; species Cochliomyia hominivorax. The sequence continues at coordinate 35,741 of PYHX02000231.1, read as the reverse complement.
AGCAAACAACCAATATCTGCTCAAAGATCTTCCTCCCAATCATTTACTGGACGCAGAGTTCCTGAAACTATCAGACTCATGTACCACAAAAACCTTAGGTTTGCGGTGGAATGCAGGTAGTGACCAATTTTATTTCCGTTTGAAGACTCATCCAGACCGGAGTTTGATTACTAAAAGGTCAGTACTCTCCGAAATAGCCAAGTTATTTGACCCTGCTGGTTGGCTTGCACCCAAAATAATTGTTGCCAAAATGATCATGCAGCAGATTTGGATAGATGAAACAAACTGGGACGAGGATCTTAAACCATCAACTCTTTCTCAATGGCATGCATTTTTAGATGATTATTCTAATATTGAAAACATGAAAATTCCCCGATTTGTCGATTTTGATCCGACGTATTCGATTGAACTGCATGGATTCTGTGATGCTTCTGAGAAGGCATACGCTGCAGCCTTATATATACGCGCCGAAAATCTAGGCTCCGTATCTTCCCATTTGTTGGTTGCCAAATCAAAAGTAGCTCCGGTAAAATTCATTTCATTACCGAGAAAAGAGCTTTGCGGTGCAGAATTAATGGCCACTATGGTCGAGTCCATCATGTCTCAACTTAACCTACGAAATCATAAACTTTTCCTGTGGACCGATTCAACGATAGTCTTGGCATGGCTGCAGAAATCTCCTAACAAATGGAAAACATTTGTTGAGAATCGTGTTTCTTCTATTGTCGATAAAGTTGGCAATCAATGTTGGTCACACGTAGATTCAAAAAGTAACCCCGCCGATTTGGCCTCTCGTGGACTCACACTCTCTCAGCTTTTGACTAGCGACTTGTGGTGGCATGGGCCGGAGTGGCTTAGATTACCCAGAACGGAATGGCCCCAAGTCAACAAAAGCTTTACTACAGAAGTAGAAGCCAGACCCGTACAAGTTCACCTTACTAATATGAACAATCTCGACATCTTGAAAAACTTCTCGGATTTCCCAAAAGCTATGCGAGTGGTTTGCCGAATTTTTCGTTTCTATTATAGATGTAATCGGAAATTGCGCCACTATTTAGTAACAACTGACGTTCTGACACGTGATGAATTAATTCACGCAAGGTCTAGAATGGTCATCGCTTGCCAACGCTCATATTTCCCAGAAGAACATAAATTATTATCCCAGGGTCAGAGAATACCACGGAAAAGTCACATATTGACTCTTAATCCTTTTATTGACTCTGAAGGTATTATGCGTATTAATGGTCGCTTATCGAATTCTCCAGCTTTAAATCACGATGAACGTTTTCCAATTATCTTGCCGTATCATGGAACCTATACTCGTTTATTTTTATCGTTTCTACACAAATACTCCCTTCATGGCCAAAATGCACTTTTGTGCCGGCTTATGAGACATTATTATTACGTTCCCAGGCTAAAGGTTCTTATAAAATCCATCATCTCTCAATGCCGTACGTGTGTTATTGAAAACATCAAAAGAGTCAACAGATTATGGCCGCCTTACCTCCCGAAAGAACAACTCTCAGTCGCCCATTCACCAACACTGGAGTAGACTTCGCTGGCCCATTTGATATTAAATCATACGCAGGGCGCGGATGTAAAGTTACAAAAGGATACGTGTTGGTATTTGTATGTTTTGCAACGAAAGCTATTCATCTCGAAGCCACAAGTGAGATATCTACGCAAGCATTTTTAGCAGCCTTTGCACGCTTCTTTTCACGAAGAGGATCCCCTACTGCACTTTATTCTGACAATGGTCTTGCATTTGTAGGTGCTTCCAATATATTGGATAGTGATAAATATCATTTCATTTCACTTGTTCGGCGAAAACTCCTTGAAAGACATACTTTCGTTCCGCTAGAATGGCATTTTATACCACCAGGAGCTCCACATATGGGAGGACTCTGGGAAGCCGGAGTCAAAAGCTTCAAAATGCATCTTAAACGAATATCTCATTGTCAGAGTTTTACTTTTGAAGAATTTTCCACTATTTTGGCCCGAATCGAAGCTTGCTTAAACTCAAGACCCCTAAGTCCAATGAGCGATAATCCCACTGATCTTAATGCTCTAACTCCTGGCCATTTCCTGGTTGGAAATTCACTTTTATCGCCGCCAGAACCTGATTTGTCCGATCGCTCATTGAGCTATGTCAACAGGTGGCAAAAATTGAAAATTCTGTATCACCACTTTGCTATCAGATGGAAAGAAGAGTATTTAAAAGAGCTTCATAAACGTTTTAAGTGGAAATTCCCTCAGCGTGATTACGCCATAGGCGATCTTGTCGTCATAAAACAAGACAATTTACCCTCAAACCAATGGCGCCTGGGCCGCATTGAAAATGTTATTCATGGCAATGACAATAGGGTCCGAGTCGCTGAAGTACGAACTGCTAATGGCATCGTAACTAGGCCCATTGTCAAATTAATTCTACTCCCTAACCCTGAACAGCACTAATTCATATTATATTTTACTTACAGCTCCCATCATGCCACGTCAAGCTCGTCGTAGTTTATCACCTTTGGAAGAAAGAGATAGTCGCCGTAAATCTCGTCCTCCCCATAAAACCAAAAAATGTTGCTTGTGTCACCACTATCATACCCTTAGGAAATGTTTAAAGTTTAAACGCTTAAACGTGACAGAAAAACTAAAAATCGTCAAAAAGAACCATTATTGTGAAAATTGCTTAGCATACTCTCATCTCATTAATCGCTGCCGTAATACTGATCGCTGCCGTCAGTGTGGAGGTCGACATCATTCTCTCCTCCATCGTCATGAACGTCTTCGTTCTCCACGACTTGTTACCGTCCCTACTACTAGCGATGAGCGTACTATCACACTCCTACCAACCGTTGTTGTCAAAATAGAATTGGGTACCCAATGGTCCAACGTACGAGGAATTCTTAACCCCTGCTCAGAGGTAAGCTCTATAGCCGAATTCCTTGTAAAGCGATATAAATTATCTGAGATGAGAGTTGGTGTTGAACGTTGGTGCAAAATTAAAATACGTCCACGGTTTGACGAAAATCCGATTTTTGCTATAAAAGTTAAAATTGAAAAAGATCTACCCCGTAAGCAACCCAAGGAACAACTAGATGATAGAGTTGCAGATTTATATGCCAATTTACATCTCGCTGATCCCACTTTCTATCAGCCATCCGAGATAAATATTATTTTGGGAGCGGATATCTTTCCTCGGCTTATAAAATCTGGCTTCCAGCATGAAACAGTTGGTTCTCCAATGGCCCAAGATACTGTCCTGGGTTGGACAATCATTGGTAATTTTGGGATTTAGAAGCTGTTTTATTTTTTTTGAAGTGCTTATATATATTCTTTTTTTTTTTAAAGGATTAACTTATATATTTCTCTATTAAACGAATTAACTTATATATTTTTTTGTGTTTATTATTTTTGTAATATCCATACATATATTATATCTATTTTCCTATACATATAAATGAATCACATAATGTTATTGAATTGCATCTAGTTAAAATAAAAGAATCTATATATCTGTATATATGTCCCATGTCCCTTTGTTGCAATATAGCAAGGGGGCCGGGATGTTCAAGAGTAAATACTTTAATCATCTTTACTCTTAATTATAATTAATAATATAACAGTTTATTTATAATTCTGCAAAAGAGAGAAACTACAAAATTCTTTTTGTAGCTTTAAATATTTATTGTTATACAAATGTAAGTTACAACCTAAGTGAAAACATTGTAAAAAGAAAGAAAATATTAATAAACTTGAAGTCAAGAAGTAAAGGTGCGTATCGCATATATTATATTGTGTTTTGTACCACTCTAATCCCCGAATATTTTTTATCTACACTATTTGTAACAAAATTATTCACAACTCCCCCCAACATTTATGATTAACTTAATTTGACATTGATTTGTTGAGATTAGTATAATCGAATAAATGTAATTCCCACAATCGGAAAAATTATGTGTTTGTGTTTCGTTCTATGGAAATCGTTAAATTTGATCGCAATAAGAAGAAACTTTAATTTAGTTACGAATGATGTTAATTTTTTATAGTCTCTTGAAAGCCTTTCCCAATAAGGGCATTCAGAATAGGACAGTACGTCTATATCACAGATATTTAAATGAAATCTCTCAGCTGAGCTACAAGCGTTCCAGTTTGTGTATATTGATTTTTTAAATTCGCAAAAAATTTCATTTATGATTTAGGACAAAATAAATTTTGTAAAAAAAATTGTCCTTGAAAAAAATTTGTGGCTGATTTCTTTTAAAATTTAAAGCAAGTGAAAATGTTATAGTCAATCAAGCCCAACAACCACACAGTTGGCTGTAAATAACACCAACAAAATTTATGAACAACCCTCGTAGAATTTGCTTTTCTGATTTGCCTTAAGGACTAAAAGCAATTGTGAACCAACAGTTCTATTATTTCGCACATTTTGTTATTCTATTATTACAACAAGTCCAACATTTATGTGACATTTATACCCCCGAATGTTATATTTGGAAAAGGGCTTTATAGGACCTATAAGATACAATTGAACACATGCTGACAGAATATCTTATTTTTGTTGAATGTCGTTAGAATTGTTTTATATTTTGGATTAAAATAATTCGGGAGGATATATATGGGAGGTTTTTAAAATATTGAATCGAACATGACGAATTTCAAAACGCTTCGTCCGTGAACCAAAATTCACCAAGTTTTCTTATAAAATTTTAATTTAAAAGTTAACACACAGACGAATGGACATCGTTATGTCGCATTTTGTCAAACAGATGACAACTTTTATTCACTGGTAAAAAAAGTTTTTTTTTTTCAGATCTTTGTAATATATTTACTTCTATATTTCGGCCAATAATCCGGCCACAAGACCTACAAAAAAGTCAACTTAAAAAAAAATTGTTTATTAATCCGGAATTATCTTCAAATTATCATTAATATATAAGATAAAATCACATAATGTGTTTACTTTACAAATATCACCGACACCGAGATCAAAGATAACGCTTCCACAGCTATAGAATAAATTTAATAAGAATTTGGACATACATGCATCGATCGAAAAAAACTTTCCTTTCATTGTTTTCCCATTAGAATTTAGACGATCTTGCAACATATGTCCGGACGTTGAAATGATGGAAAATTATGACATAGTGTCTGGTCTTAATATTATAGTTACTGCATAGTTGACTGCGTTCTATATATATATTGAAACAAAGTGGATGAACCTATTTTCCCATCTACCGTTATCTAATAGATTTTGACCAATTTACATAAGGTGTGTGTTATTATGATGAAATATTATGGCATCGTGTTAGAACATCAAGTTGTTTTTGTTGAAAATAATCAAATGATTTTGACACAAGTACCCAATGGTGGCCAAACCTGATTCTAAATTCATGATTCCTTTCAAATCTCATTTAATAATGAATTTTACATTAAAGTAATGTTAAGTCGGTTTTAGCATCAAATTTGCTGGTTGACCAGTCTCGATTTCAATTGCTTTAAATAAAAAGTGATTCCACAAATGACAAAGCATTAACTTCGCTTCATGAATATTCGGCTTTCGCAATTTATATCCAAAACAATAAAATTGTTTCTCTTATACCATCCAAGAAATTTATGCGTTTAAATTCATTTAGTAACCGATTTCCTTCGTTTAAAAGTGTCCTACTGTTTGACAACATTTTTCGTTAAATATTTGGAAGAAATTTTCTTTCCTTAAATGTGCTCTAGTGCATTTAGTGCCTTTTTTACAAAATTTCTAGCGTACCAAGCTTCTGCTCTGCAACTAAGCAAAATTTTTACCTTTGAATCGCGAACTAACTTTTATAACTTTTAACCTTTTTATAAAGGTAAACATTTTAATCGATAAAATGAGTTTTATTTTTTAATCTTCGCAAATGAAGATTATTAATTTAGATCATTTGAAAATAAAGATTTTGCTCCGAGTTTCTTCATTCCTTAAATACTTAATTTCGATTATATTTCAAATTAACTCAGAAACACTTCATCTATAAGAAGGCTAAATTTGATTGAGATACTTTCAAAAGAAATTCGATATTTCAATTTCAAATATTCTATAATTCAGTCCACTTTTTTGGAAAATTACTTTCTTTTACTCTCTTTTCTTCCACTTGTGTTATCGGGTATCTTAAATTTCATATAACTGAAAAGAATATCCTCATTCCTCTTTTCCCAAGCACTTTCCCATACACCCTCGTTTTTAACAACTAACTGAGACTTGCTTCCCGTATAGTGGCAAAAGCAGTAGACGACGAAATTAAAAGAAGAAATAAAATAAACTTTTCTGTTATTTCTCAATTAAAACCAAAAATAAAAGAGTTTTTATACAATAAAGACATTCTTTACTTTTTTCTATATCGTTTTTTGTAATTGTTTTTTATTTATTATTCTCTCTCTCTTTTTCTTTCTTTTTTTCACTTATCTTTCAACAAGTATGTGTATGTCCTTAAATATCGTCTTTTGTATCTTTTTTTCACCAAAATAAAAGATACCAAGTCGTTCTTATTGTTGTTTTTGTTGTTATTGTTATTCCTTCACCAGCACAAGTGTGTAAATTATTTTTGTCATTCCGTGTGTAACTCTAAGAAGAAATCATCTCAGACCCCATAACGTATGTATATTCTTTCATCAAATCAAAATCTGAGTAGATTTAACCATGTCCCTCTGTTGTTGGCACTCTCATATTCACAAAAATTTACAGAGGTCGATGAAATTTGGCCTATGAATTAGCTTAAGCCCTGAAAAGTTTCCTATTTAAAATCAGCAAAATCGGTTCAGTACAATAAAAGGCATAGACCGATATCTGAAGCAACATCTGAGTTCAAGCAAAGAACTTTCGTACAATTGTCAATTATAAGTCGATAAATTTGAATGAAAATTTTCCATAATATTAGGATATATGAACCAAAAGTGATCAAAATCTGTTCAGTTTATTAAAAGTTATTGACAAAAAATAACTAATTTAATGACTCATTAGGCGTTTATTCATATAACTCACGTTTGTGAGTTAATGTGTGAGTGTGTATGCACGAAACATAACGTGTTTATTTCACATGAATTTGTGTTGGAGGGTATTAAAAATTCGTCATAGCCGAATATAGCATTCATACTTGTTTTACTTTATATCTTAACTGCATGCAAATAGCTTTTTTTCAACTTTTCAACACATTCTTTTCTTCTTTTCTTTTAAGGTAAAGAAAACACATGAAAGGAAAGTAGAAGAAGAAAAAAATTGTTTTTTACAAAAAGAAAAGAAGAAAGAAGAAATTGTGTTGATGAACGTAGATTTTTGTTATTGTTCGTCCTCTTAATTTTAACACACTTAAAAGTATACAACGGTTGATTTGTTTACCCAGTCTGTCTGTCAGGAATCTTCTCATTTCATCTTGTTACACAGGAATTATATGAAAAGTGTGTGTTTTATGTGTATGTGTGTGTGTGTGTGAGTGAATGTGTATGAGGTATGTGCGTGAGAGTGTTTGTAATTTTTGTATAGACTATAACACTTTAAAGTGAATGCCCTTTATCCTTACTAAATACAAAACACTATACAAGAGAGAAAGAACATTCAAATACATTTACATATACACGGGCATATGCACACACATTTATACACGAACAAGTTTTATTTTCATATACTGACTTAATTCAATTTCAATTCTGATGAAAATCGAAAGCAACCCAGCAACCTAATTAAATTCACAAAACAATCAAGCACTTATACACACACACACAAACGAACGCACACAAATAAACAAAATTTAAAAAATTTACCTATACACACATAAAGCAAGAGATTTATTACAGTGGTAGTCGAAGAGAAATTCAATATTTCTTAAGCAGAGATTTTATTTAAAAGAATCATTTTTATCTTCAAAATAATCTGAATTTTTATTCTTTAAATTCATTCTAAAATTAAGCGAAACAAATATGGTTGTGGTAACCATAATACAGAGCTAACATATTATTGTTAACTGTTATGGTTGTTGCTTAATTATAATATTTTGAAAAAGAAAATGGTTGTGCCAACATTTTATAGTTAATTTATTGACAATAATTTCATTGCAGCCACAAAATTATTCTCGTAATAAATTAAATTCAATAATTATCACGTTCTCGACAATAATAAACATTTGTTACGAAAATAGAAGAGTGTTAAAATAATTAGTTTTCTCTAATCTTAGTTTCTATACCCGTTTCCTGGATCAATTTAATGATGTCTCTCCGTCAGACTTTGTGAATTCACTAAAAAATTCAATTTTTCACTAAAAAATTCAATTTTTCACTAAAAAATTCAATTTTTCACTAAAAAATTCAATTTTTCACTAAAAAATCAATTTTTACTAAAAAATCAATTTTTTACTAAAAAATTCAATTTTTCACTAAAAAATTCAATTTTTCACTAAAAATTCAATTTTTTTACTAAAAAATTCAATTTTTCACTAAAAAAATTCAATTTTTCACTAAAAAATTCAATTTTCACTAAAAAATTCAATTTTTCACTAAAAAATTCAATTTTTCACAAAAAAATTCAATTTTTCACTAAAAAATTCAATTTTTCACTAAAAAATTCAATTTTTCACTAAAAAATTCAATTTTTCACTAAAAAATTCAATTTTTCACTAAAAAAAATCAATTTTTCACTAAAAAATTCAATTTTCACTAAAAAATTCAATTTTTCACTAAAAAATTCAATTTTTCACTAAAAAATTCAATTTTTCACTAAAAAATTCAATTTTCTCTAAAAAATTCAATTTTTCACTAAAAAAAAAAAACAATTTTTCACTAAAAAAATTAATTTTTCTCTAAAAAATTAAATTTTCTCTAAAAAATTAAATTTTTCTCTAAAAAATTCAATTTTTCTCTAAAAAAATCAATTTTTCTCTAAAAAATTCAATTTTTTACTAAAAAATTCAATTTTTCTCTAAAATAATTCAATTTTTCACTAAAAATTCAATTTTTCACTCAAAATTCAATTTTTCACTAAAAATTCAATTTTTCACTCAAAATTCAATTTTTCACTAAAAATTCAATTTTTCACTCAAAATTCAATTTTTCACTAAAAATTCAATTTTTCACTCAAAATTCAATTTTTCACTAAAAAATTCAATTTTCACTCAAAATTCAATTTTTCACTAAAAATTCAAATTTTCACTAAAAGTTCAATTTTTCATTAAAAATTCTATTTTTCACTAAAAATTCAATTTTCATTAAAATTCTATTTTTCACTAAAATTCAATTTTTCACTAAAAATTCAATTTTTCACTAAAAATTCAATTTTTCACTAAAAATTCAATTTTTCACTAAAAATTCAATTTTTCACTAAAAATTCAATTTTTCACTAAAAATTCAATTTTTCACTAAAAATTCAATTTTTCACTAAAAATTCAATTTTTCACTAAAAATTCAATTTTTCACTAAAAATTCAATTTTTCACTAAAAATTCAATTTTTCACTAAAAATTCAATTTTTCACTAAAAATTCAATTTTTCACTAAAAATTCAATTTTTCACTAAAAATTCAATTTTTCACTAAAAATCCAATTTTTCACTAAAAATTCAATTTTTCACTAAAAATTCAATTTTTCACTAAAAATTCAATTTTTCACTAAAAATTCAATTTTTCACTAAAAATTCAATTTTTCACTAAAAATTCAATTTTTCACTAAAAATTCAATTTTTCACTAAAAATTCAATTTTTCACAAAAGAATTTAATTTTTCACAAAAAAATTCAAATTTTCTCTAAAATATTCAATTATTCACTAAAAATTCAATTTTTCACTAAAAATTCAACAGTCATCTGAACAGTAGTCAATTGAAAAACCTTGTCTTAATTAAAACTCCCACTGTGATGTTCTCGATAAATTTACGTACAAAAACACAAACAAAATATAAAGCACCATAAAGTGCAGCTAATGCTATAAACATCATTCGCTAATACATCAAAAATTTTTTAATGTCACCTGAGAAAAACAAATGCACAGCGAATGCTAAAAGCAAAAAAAAAAAGAAAATAAAAATAAAAAAACAATCACTTTTCTAAAAAAAATCAAAACAGTTAATAAATTTAAATTTAAAAGTATCATCAGCCAATACTTCTGGGCGTTCTACATATAATCTGAAACATTCACTCCGTCATTTTTCCATTAATTCCCTAATATGCTCTCCCACTTTCCCACTTTAACTGTTGTATTCATTATTGTCACTCATACGTTTAGGTGGCACATTTAACTTTCAAAAAGCCAGTGCGTGTTTTTAAAGTGCTTCAATTCCCTATTTATTTGTTAAGTGAGCAAAGTGTACAAGTGTTATGCGACTCCCTATAAATGTTCATACGTGTGCGTATCTATGTGTATGAGTGTTTGTAATGAAAGCCTCAACTGAACTAGAGTTAGTAAGTCATAGTCACTTTTCTGCTAGACACATTTATTTTCAGTTCTTTTGTATGTGTGATTGTGTGTTATTTTCAAACATCTCTTGAAATTAACTGCTTCGTTACACGTGCTCCTCAATACATATACCATGATCATACAATCACTACTACCCTGCACATACACATACACTCACTTATGAACTTACAAATGTATAAAGATTTTTTTGTTATAAAAGCGATGACAACGACTTGATTGTTGTTTGTTGGTTGGTTGCAAGTTAAGTTTCAGTTATTGTTGTATTTGTTGCAGTTACTCTGGTAATTTGTAATTTTATTTTTCCTCTCTTTTGTTGTAGAGCATGAATATTTGTGTGTGTATGTAAAACAAGTTGTTTAGACGTATTTTAAAGTTTAAATAACTCAGTCGTGTATCCATTGGTTACTTTTTCTAATTCCATTATTTTCGTTTACATTTTTGTTTTTTCTTTTTAGTTTATTTGCTTTTGCTGTCGTCTCCCTTTTTGTTTCTGAATAAAAAATATCATTGACACACTAAATAAATGAAACACCCACTTCAGACCGGAGTAATGGCTCTAAATATTAGACAAAACCAAGTATGTGCGAAAAATATTTAAGAACTTCTCTTGTAAAATAAGGAAAGTATCCTTGCAACAAGGTGGAAGGAAAATTTTATTTTGTTAAAATTCAAGTTATTTTTGATTGTTTCAATAATTGGAAATTTTTAATTCTGGAAATATATAATTTCTTTAATAAACTGATACTACCGAGAATCTGTCGTACAGGATCAGTCCATGCGATTGTTATTCAAAAAACACCAAAATGCAGTATTTCTCAGTTCTTATGGAGGCCTGATTTATTAGTTAAAGTGCCTATCTGAAAGTAAAAGCTATTTTAAGTATACCAGGTCCAAACCCGTTCCCAATGTGACTTGCTTCATGTCCCCTATAAAATAAGCAACATACATAAAAATATATCACTTCCTAGAAAACAACAACTAAGAATCTTATAGTCGACCAAGCTGCAGTACTTTACAGTTAACTCTTGTAACTCTGATTAGAGTACAAAGATTTTTTCTCCAGATTTTCGATCTTAAATAATCATTTGGCCCCTAAGCTCATCAGATTAATCCCAGAGAATTAATTAATTCCAGGTTAAAACAAAATAAGAAATCTCATTGCAGTTTCACAGATAAGAATGTCCCATCTAACCACTTTTCTGGTTATCGAGATATCTGAATGTGTCACCAATTTGAAAGTTTAAAAAAAGGGCCCTCTCACAAGCTTGAATATATCTGTATGTATAAACGACAACTGAATTATCTACCTCAGAAGATTCTTCTATAGGTAATTTCTTACAGACTTTTTGTCCATTATACAGCACTCGATACCTTGGAGGGCATCTGCTAACCCTCATTATTGAAAAATGGCTGTTAAAGAAGAGGCCAATATAAAACCTTCTCGAAGGGTACTTGTATTCTCTTGAATATTTCAGGGTAACACTTCAATTGTGGTCTTCAATAATTAAATCAAGCGGTAACAGCTCAGCTTTTCCATACGAATGGTCCAACCATATTGATAAATGATAATCTTGTGAGTCATATCTTAACATCAAGTTTCCAAATCAATTTGACTCTTTTGTTATCAGATTTTCAGATTTTTTCGACGTTTCCGAAATAACAGTTCTAAATTTTTTTTTAAACTAAAAAGTCCAGAAATTAGAGCTGCAACGGAGCAAAGTAGTTCTAATTATCTAGACTCTACTGTATTTACTTTTTTAATTTAATTATGAATAAATTTCTTTCTTTCTGTCACACATCCTGATCAAACTGTTTGCAATTAATATGTTAAGAAATTATTGATCTCACTCCTTAGTATTTAATAGTTTCTATATTCGTACAATTCGTATTCGTATTTTAATGTCAAATTTTATATCAAATCTTCTGATCAAGAAATACTAATTTCTTGATTAAGTAACTATTTATGAAGTACTTTTTATTTAATACTTTAAATTACTCTTTCTTCAAAATTAAACCCGCCTATAAACTGATCACTCCTAAAGTATACTTCCCGTCATCACTTAAACACACACACACCCACACCCACATACATTTACGAATACATAACCCACATTAAACCCACTTTTTAAATTGTATCCATTTACACTTTGTATGAATATATTTCTTCAATCTTTTTTTCTCCATATTGTTCTTGTATAGAAATTGTTGTTATTATTAATACTGTTGTTGTAGTTGTTGCTGTTATTATTGCTATTTTTATTTATTTTTGTTCCAAACTTTTTAAGAGTTCGTCGTCGTCACCACCATCATCACTGTCGTCCTTATCATCATTGTAACTGTAGTTGTTTACTCATCTGTGACTTCATTTCTTCATACTCTGGAATAAGTTCATTTTTTGGTAGGAAGTAGATTTTGATTGTTTGTTTGTATATACAGCTGCGTTCAAAATAATAGCACACATACATACGTCTTGTTTAATAAGTCATAAAAACCATTTGAATAAAAAGTGATTAAAAAAACAGAAATATTTCCATTCATTTTCTTTCTTTAAATTAATGTTTTCCAGAAGAATTTACAAAAACTGGCGTCAAAATAATAGCACCACCCGATTTCTATAACAAAAAGCTAAAAATAAAAAATTGTTGTTTAATTTTTAGTGGTATTCGAATTAAGCTTTTAATTGATTTTAAGCATTTTGTAATATTTCCGAATATCGCCTTCCCATTGAATTTATTACATTCTGGCACCTTTCGAGAATAATAGAGATTCACGCTTGCTCTTAAGTGGTCGACATTTAGACAAATTATCGATTGGATTTACAATGGGACCCTGGGGAGTCCATTTGATTATAGTGACTCTAATATATTGAAACCTAATTTTGTCTATTTTGCTGGTCGAATTAGTGGCATTTCTTCAGACGCATACGGTAGCATTACTTCGTTTAATATTTTCATATATTCTGACACATTCATAACAGTTCAAATACGGTAAATAAGTCCAACCTCCATACCAAAACACTAGAACCGTCGTATTTGAAAGTTTTTGTTTTTAACTTTTTTTATATTCTTTGCTAAAAGGCCTCCTTACACTCATTGGTCCACAGAATAATAGCAAACTCTTATCTATCTGAGACATGCGAAGCAGTTAAGAAGGCAACTTTTCATGTTCTATGAGTTTTCATTTTTTAATTCCCACAGCAGAGATCAATGTCACCTTCTTCATTTGACGCAATATGCGATGAACCATTAAAGGTGACGCCAGGGTTTTTCGTTCTCGACTCTCTGCTTTTTAATTTGAAAGTTATGGTAATTCTCATCATTTTTGGATTAATTTACTTAGAGAATATACTTTGAATAACGAGACCACAAAATTGTGGCTAAAAATATTAATGAACATAAACACAAATTAGCAACGAATATGTGACATTTGAGTGGTGCTATTATTTTGACCGCACCTGTATGTATGTGTGTATGTATGTATGTACGTATATTTGTATGTATATGTACATGAATAGATGTCTTGTATAGAATTCCTAGTGGGTGTATTGTAGCCTGTGGTGAATGGAATGCTCTCAAGTAAAGTACGTGTAGATTTGTTGTTACTGATTGGCATTTGTAATTAGTCGAAAAGTAAATAAATAAAGAAACTTGATTTTTGTCTAATTTCTATTTTTCTCTGTCTAATGACACCAACCAACTTCCTCTAACATGATTAATGAAGAAAAAAAGAGTTTACAGGAGTTGTGCATGAGTGTATTATGTGTGTGTTTGTGAGTACCACTTGAAAAGTATTTGTGCCACAAATTAAATGGTGGCATACGCGAAATTTAAGTTCTATGACAAAATGTCAAGAAAAGTAATTGTTTATTTAAGAAATTTAAACAATTTTGAAAATTTTCAAAAACTTTAATTGTTTTCCTAAGAATTTTCTCTCCCTCTTCTCTCTTTTTAAAAAAGAAATGCAAAAAAATTAAAGGAAGAGGGGAAAAGGAGTAAATTTGATTAAATCCATTTAACTGGGTCGTAAATACTTGAAATCTAACTCATGTTTTGTATTCCAAACACATGTTCGAACTTCTCAATATTATTTACATGATGAAAAGTTAATACTCACACACATTCGTATACATATGCATTTGTATTTACTCCTTTTTTGCTTAATACTCGCCCTCAAATAAATAAAGAACATGTTCTGTTCATGTATTAGTTTGTTAGCTAATTTGTATTTGTTTTATGGCTTTTGGTGGCATTAGTCATGCCAATAAATTACAATCAATGCAAAGGCAACATTAGTGGCCTCTAAATATTTATATAATACATTTATACATAAATACATACATACATACATTCATACTCTCATTCATACATTTATATGTAATTTAGATTTTGACCATTGTTTGCTTTAAGCCTCCCAAAATAACAATAACAATAATAATAATAACGACGATGATGACGATGATGATGACCCTTGTTTGTCTGAAAATGTTTATAAACAAATATAGAAATGAAATGAAACGATTCATATGAATAAATTCATGATTTGCCAAATATTTAGTAGCTGGTAGTTGTTGTTGTTGTTGTCCTTCTTCTTCTTACTGCTACTATTATAAGGGGTATCAAAATATTTAATTCAACTTCAATTTAATAATTTTTACTTCAATTATTATTTGGTTAATATAACTATGAATAACAGAAATACATTGTAAGGAGTGAGAATGAAAAATTGTTAACACACGTTTTTCACTAAAAATTTTAAACCAAGTAATACTTGATTTTATTTTTTTGTCATATATTATGTTTAATGTGTAGTGATCTGAATAAAATAAGTGACCAGATAAAAGTGCATACTAAAATTATTAAATATTTTCAACTTATTTCTACAAAATGTTGGCGAAGCATTTTAAGGCCACCATAAACTATTTCCAATGTTATTTAACAGTACCGGGAGAATTCGGCCTCGTCCTTCTAGCGGAAGTCGGTAAAAGAAGATTGATCTACATAATGTATCTGAAGCCAAATAATAGCATATTCAAAAAAGAGCTCCCAACACATCCGGTAGGAATACAGCCTGGTAAGCTAATTGCGGATTACTTGGTACGAAATATTAAAGCTTATATAGGTTTTAGAACACATAAGACTCAAAATGTTGCTGGGTCAAAAACAGAGGGCGGTAATTGAAGTCAAGTTTTCCAAAAAAGTATTATTGCTGCATAATAAATGAGGAAACTTATATTCCTAAATAAAAAGCAATTTTAACAAAATTTGGCAAAAATTAATTAAATTATGCGTGGGTCGGTTCATTATTTCTTATAGGTCCCATATAAGCTCCCTTCCAAATATCAATTTGTAGGGCATAGATCTAACATATACTTTGGTATTGCAATTATAACTGTTCTAATTAAAATAAATAAAAGCAAAAATAGATGTGCAATATTATACGAGGATCGGTCCATAATTTCTTCTAGGTCCCATAATACCCTTTAAAAAATAATGTTAATATTCCTAAATTTCGCTTAAATGTTAATTTCACCATAATAAACTGACACTAGAGATTATTAAAAAAAATTACACGAGGGTCGTTTATTTATTTTTCCTGACATTGTGGTGAGGCATATTACATAGATGGGCTTGACTAACTTTTCGCATGTTAACATATTTGTTTAGAGTTTTCCATTCTCATTCCTTATATGAAATATAACGTCCAATTGGGAAAAGTATTATAATTAAAAATTCTATAAGTTTATATCCATATTTTAAGTCTAATGAAAAAACTCTCTACAAAGAATTCGAAGTTTAACTTGAGCTTTTGAACAAAAACTTAAGCTTAAAACTTTCAGAAATTCAAATTTATTAAAATTTAGTTTTTGTGCGTCATGAATTTGTTACAGTTAGAATCTTCTGAAATCTTCAACTGGTTTTGTAAAATATTTAAATTAAAAACAAATAAAAACTAAAAAAGACGATAAATAAAAATTGAAATTAATATTCCACCAATTTAACGGCTTCTGTTTTTAGATAAAAATTTTCCATTATTTACGATATTAAAAATTAAACTGTTCATCACAAAGATATATTAAAATGGTTATTCCGTTTGTAACACCAAAAGTTATAAACCGTTATCAACAAGAGTGATTCCAAGACAGTATTTTAATAAAATTTAAATTTTCTAGAATATCTGGTTTGAATGATTACAGGTCCCCAGCTGGTGAGAGGCGTAAGGGTGGACTTCCCGGGTTACTTTAGTTTTTAAAAATTCGCAAACATTTATTATTTCAGTCTTGTTTTTATTAGTTTTTTAACTTGGTGACTTTAACATGGGCCCTTTGATAACCCTACACAATCATAGAAAAATTGTATTATACACTTTAAAATATTCCAAACGTCTCAGAATAACTTTCTGGAACGACCTGACGGTATCCGTCTTTTAGGTTGTACAAGTGAACATTATAAATAGAAATGTATTTAAAAACCGAAACCTGATTTCGGTTAATTGGTTTCTCCATTTATTGTAAAATAATTTTTATTTATATATAAAATGTTTTGGAATCAGGGGAAAGAGTAGCCACCATACAAAGCCAATATTGATATCGAATATTGAAGTATATATTGAAGTAATTACTGTCTCCTACAAGAGCTTTATGGGACAAAATGTGGGACGAATAAGGTCAGGGGGAGAGGTAGACCCATAAAAAGTAAACTTTAATTAACTTTAATTAATGTGATGGTATAAAGATTTCATCCCAATTTCTTTCTCAAGGGACAAGGGGGAGAAGTAACCCAGACAAAAGCAAATATTAGTTTTGGAATATCAAAAGTACTATCGCATGGTGGACTTTTAGAATAATAAGAAGGAGGGCAATGCACTATTTTATGAAACAGTTTTTTTTTTTTTTTTGATAATTTTAGAACTAATAAAATCATGGGGATTTGGCATAATCGCCGTTATATGAATGTTTTTAATACACGCCGTGATTTGAAATTCCCTTCGAGATCTGGGACTGAGGAGAACTTTTATTCAACTTAGCGCACTGAGAAAATGCACCAAGGTTGTAGGAGTACTATGCGTTTGTGCAGATGTTTGTCGAATCTGAGTCGATTTAACGATGTCCGTCCGTCCATGTGAACATTGTGAGATTTCGCAGTTTTTGAGATATAATGACGAAATTTTGTAAAAATTATTGTTTTGGTCAAATGATGAAGTCTATTGAAATTGATCATATTTCGTTCAAAATTTCACCTGTACCTCACATACAAATGTTCCTCCAGGAATATAAAACCATTCCTGGAGGAACATTTGTATGGGATCGTTCCATTATTTTTCATAAGTATTATATAAATCCACTTCCAAATATCACTTTTAAAGGCATATATCTCTCATATACACAAGCATTGTAATAATAAAAATCGATGTGAAAAATTATACGTGGATTGGTTTATAATTTCTTGTAGCTTCCATATGACCACCCCCCTTCCCAGAAAAAACATAAATTTTTTTTAAATTAAACATAAATGTTATTTTCAGAATAATGTACTGAACACTTAAGAATTAATCAGAAAATCAAACTATACGAGGGAAGTTCGTTAATTTTTCGCATTTACCATTGCTGTAGGGTATTTGATAGTTGGGATTGATCAAGCTTACTTATTTTCTTTAAAACTTGGGGAAACGACTTATTGTGTGACGCTTAATTATAATGCAACCTAAACCTCTTGTGTGTGACAACAAACTTCGACGTTCAATATGTCGAATGTAAAGATCCCTAAAATTATAAAATTTGATTTTTATATTATTTTAAAAACGTTAAACTTGATAAAACTTTTTCTAACAAATTCCGACCTGATTCCCAACATTTATTTTCAAAAAAAAAACTTTAAAAAATAAAGAAAAACATATCAAATATATCTTAGAATGATATCTGGAGGAGATGACAAAAATATCATAACACTAATTTCAAAAAAATTCATTTAATCTAATTTTTTGATTCTACCATTTAATGGTCGGTCAAGCCCGACTATGTAATACCCTACATCATATTGTTTGTTGTAAAAGACTGATCGAAAAACTAATGAACGGCCCTGGTATAATTTGATTTTCTTTTTTATGATTATTTTATTATATACAAATAATGTGAGAACCCTCGTATAATTTCCCACAGCATTTTTGATTTGTATTTTTTTAATTTGAGTAATTTTTTACAATTCCTACGTATATGTGCGATTTATGAGATTCAAAGTGATTGAACCACCCTCGTATAATTTTGACAAATAATTTTAGAATATAATAAGACTTATTTTCACAAAAATCGTATTTGTATGGGGCCTATCTGAAAAAATAAAGCGATCATGCTTAAATCGACTCAGGAAGTGATTTTGGTATACTTAAAAGGTGGTAGGACTGCCCGCTACAAACATCTACACAAACACACCTATTGTGTTGTAGGGTATAAACATAAACAAATTATACAAAAAATAAAAAACTACAAATCATGATTAACAAACACGTGAATATTTTATGAAAAATCAATAAATAAATTTTTATAATTTTAAAAATAAAAATTAGACAACAAAATTGTTTGAGGAAAAATACATTAAAACATCAATTAGTAAACAGTGGCAGCTAAAAGTAACAAAACACGGCATAATTATCAGAAACAAACAAAATTTAGTTTGGTTTTATCTTATATAACTTTTAGCGTTAAGTGTACAAAAATAGAAGAGTTTTATATTTTTTTTAGTTTTTTATTGTATTTGTTTTTTTAATTATCGTCATTAATTGAATTTAAATCTTGTTTCAATATTTTGAATAGTTATAGGACAGAAGTTTGAGTCAAACCATTTAAGATTGGATTTCTGAACCAAAATTTAGTTGAATAAAACAACACACGCAAAAAGGTTGTGGGTTCAAGATTTGAACATAAATTTTAATAGAGAAGAAAAATGTTATTTTATCGTTTTGATTATTTAACAATAATTTTATTTATTGCGTTTTGTGTACCAGAAACACAAAGTGATTTGCAAATTTCACCAAAAGATATAGAATATGCGGTCTCACGTATTGCCAACAGACAAAAAGCTTTGCAATTTAAAAGTCAACCATATTTTAAAAATCCAATAAATACAAATTTAAATAGTGAACAAAAAAAGCTATTAAATGATGCTGAGAATGGGCCACCACAAGAAGAAGAAGAAGAACAAGAAATTCATGATAGTGAAAATGAAGGCGAAAACCGTAACAATCCACAACCATCCAAGCAACGTCAACAGAAAAAATATAATTTGAAGAAAGTTGATGCTGCACAATCAACAATTTTAAGTAAACAACATGAAATTGAGCCACAGGATGTGAGGGATAAGAAACAGGAACCACAGGATCAGCAAGAACAACAAGAAGAGAAAGATGTTGAAGTGAAACCAATAATACAAAATGGTGTAAATCAACCACATAATCATCAAAATCACCAACATCTAACAGTCAATCAAACTGAACAGAAGCAACAGCTGTCGCAGCATCGTTTTAAATTGTTAAATGTGGTGAAACCTAGAAACATACGACAGACTCCAACTGTGAACAGCATTTACAACAATAATAACAATAACAATGTTGATGCCAATCAACAGCAACAACAGCAGTACTCAAGTATAACCATTCAATATTATCCAACAAACCAATTACAACAAAACCAGCAGCAACATCAACAACAACAAGAACAACAAGAACAATATCAACAACCACAACAATATCAATTACAATACTATCAACCCAGTCAAACACAGACTCAAACACAGAATGAGATTCGAAATCAGAATCTACAAAATTACAACAATATTGCACTAATTGTTAATGGAAATAGTTTGTCAACATTTCCACAAACAACAACAACAAACATACAACAATACCAGCAACAACAACCAAACCAAATACCCATAATATTCACACAACCAACAAACGTTATCACGTCAACACCTAAACCGGTTCCCTCAGCAATTCCCATATTAACAACTTCTAAAACAACATCATTACCCTTCCCCTCACTGGCCGCCACCTCATCATCAGTTTCATCGTCATCAACTAATGGAAATTCTTTTAAACCATTTTTACCTTTAGAATTAATGTAAGTTTTTCTTGTCAAACACAAATCAACAACAATTTTTTCTCTCTCTCTCTGCTCTTTTCTTCTTCTTCTTGTAACTTAAATTTTCTTTTATTTGTTTTTAATCAATAGCAAAGACTTTAGTGGTGGTAGTACCACGTCCGCATCACCCACAATATGTAATTTATGCTGCACACCCAATGAGCTGCCTTGTTCTCAGTGCTGTGATGGCAATCCTCTCTTAAATGCTCAAACTTTAAAAGCTTTAGGAGGCTAATTTATTCAGTAACTTGGTCCTGATAATGCAAAAAAAGAAAAAAACTCTTTTTTATGTTAATGAAATTGTCAGATGAGTAAATTTTTAAGATTTTATTTTTTTTTTTTGTATATAGAAAAAATATTACTTTTAAGTATGAGTCACGGTGAGAATTTTGTTCACCTGTTAAAATGAATTAATTATAAATTCAAGAAAAGAATTTGTGCATATTTTACTATTTTCTGTTAAATAATAAAATTAAATAAAAACAAGATATTTATAACGGAAATGATGGCATTTCCGGTTGCAACAATAATGAGAAGATTTTTTATAAATTGTCCTCGTAGAGAAAATTCAATAAATTTTCTCTGAGTGGAAGATTTCGATAAATTTTTAATGAGTTTTATATTTTAAAAACACCCTAGATAAATCTTCCATTCAGAAAATTGTAAAATTTTATTTTAGAGAAAATTTTCCATAAAATTTTAATGTAGAAAAAATTTTCCATAAAATTTTAATGTAGAGAAAATTTTTTAAAAAATTTTAATTTAGAGAAAATATTCTATAAAATTTTAATTTAGAGAAAATTTTCTATAAAATTTCAATTTAGAGAAAATTTTAATTTAGAGAAAATTTTCTATCAAATTTTAATTTAGAGAAAATTTTCTATCAAATTTTAATTTAGAGAAAATTTTTTATAAAATATTAATTTAGAGAAAATTTTCTATAAAATTTCAATTTAGAGAAAATTTTCTATAAAATTTCAATTTAGAGAAAATTTTCTATAAAATTTCAATTTAGAGAATTTTTTTTATAAAATTTCTATTTAGAGAAAATTTTCTAAAAAATTTTAATTTAGAGAATATTTTAATTTAGAGAAAATTTTCTATCAAATTTTAATTTAGAGAAAATCTTTTATAAAATTTTAATTTAGAGAAAATTTAGAGAATTTAGAGAAAATTTTCTATAAAATTTCAATTTAGAGAAAATTTTCTATAAAATTTCAATTTAGAGAAAATTTTCTATAAAATTTCAATTTAGAGAAAATTTTCTATAAAATTTCAATTTAGAGAAAATTTTCTATAAAATTTCAATTTAGAGAAAATTTTCTATAAAATTTCAATTTAGAGAAAATTTTCTATAAAATTTCAATTTAGAGAAAATTTTCTATAAAATTTCAATTTAGAGAAAATTTTCTATAAAATTTCAATTTAGAGAAAATTTTCTATAAAATTTCAATTTAGAGAAAATTTTCTATAAAATTTCAATTTCGAGAAAATTATCTACAAAATTTTAATTTAGAGAAAATCTTTTATAAAATTTTAATTTAGAGAAAATTTTCTATAAAATTTTTTAATTTAGAGAAAATTTTCTATAAAATTTTTTAATTTAGAGAAAATTTTTTATAAAATTTTAATTCAGAGAAAATTTTCTATAAAATTTTAATTCAGAGAAAAATTTCTATAAAATTTAATTAAAATTTTCTAACTAATAAATTTTCAACTGGATAATTCTTTTTTTCACAAATTTTCTTTAAGAAAAAAATCGATAAATTTTTTGTTTACCGAATTGAGAATTTAAAATGATTTTCTTTTTATGGGAAATTTAAAAAAATTATTAATTCAAATAGAAAATTAAAATAGTAAATTTTTGAATGGAACTTTACTTTACATAAATTCGTATATCGGTCATAATATTTATCTCCCATTATGATCTGGTAACTTTGTTTCCATTCCCATATATTCCGTTTTATTGAATCATCTTCCTCTTACCACTTTGGAAATATTTCAAAATTCCTATCAATTTATCTTGAATAATTTACAAGTTTATAGATCAAGTCAAACAATTTCCTTTATGACGTCAACAATAATAATCTGCTGCATTAAATAGACGTTAATATTGTAGACAAACTGTTTAAAAAGATATAAATAAAATAAATTCCTCGAAAAGAGAGAGAAAACCAAAATGAAAATATACATTTTGATTATGTTTCCAGTCAAGTTTTGTTTAAGGTTTTTGAGTTGGAGAGAACTAGAAGAAGTAAAAGGGCCAGTTAATTTGAAACAGTCAGCCATATATCATCGATAATACACTGGCTGAGTAATCATGTGTTGGAAATTCTATGAAGGCTACACCAACAATAAACAATACAAAAACAAGCCAACAAGTTCAACAAAGACCCATAAATCAACTACTACAGATACATAAAATAAATAGATGTAGCTAAAATTTAACACACACATATACACACAGTTATAAACTAATATAATACAAAGAGAAAAAAGACCATGACAAATAAAAGAAAATTCAAATAATGTATTAACGATATATATTCTATAGCACAATGGGACAGATTCATAGATATCTGGAAGTAATTCAAAGAATGGAGTCGACTAATTTGTGTTACATAAAATTAAAATTAATGTTTTCTTCTCGTATAACGGGAGAGGATTGAGCGATTGCATAAATAAAACATTTCTGTAGGAGTTGCCAAAATTTGAACCCAATAATGTCGCCCTAAATGAGAACGAGAGATACTACTTTCAATGCTAAGAAGTGGGAAAGTCAAATTCCTATAGTTTTCATCATTAGTGAATGAAGTTTTGATCCTTTTTCATAAAACCCCTCCACTAAATTTTTTATAGTGTGGGAGATGGACTACCTGTTGCTCGAACAGGTAGTCCATCTCCTACAAGTTTTGCCGGTACCGTTTAACTTTTTGTCCAAACTTTGTATAGGACCAAGTTTGGTTTTGTTGAAAATATTTAATAATTTTAGTGCAAACTTCTTACTGGTCACCCATTTTGATCAGATTAGCAATATATAATTACTAGCTAAGACTAGGTGCGCTTTGCCGTCCTTATAAAGTAAGTGGTACCCCTGGTCCTATCCGCAATAAGTAATAGTAAAAAATCATTTCATATCTGTCTAGTAGAACAGTTACTTGAAAAATTTTCTGGGACCAAATTTGAAAATTCTCGGTGTAGTGGTTCTTTAGATATTCGATTATTAACATTTTCTCTGTAAAACAGAACAAAACAGTTCTTCGATAAAGTGGTTGCAATTCTGTCCCATTGTGAATTTGTAGAATGAACAAGATAAACAACAAAGCCAAATACAAGAAAAACTTTAACAACAATTTTAATACAATAAAATCATCAAGTTTTACAAAAGTAACAACAAAATAAAATACATTTAGAAAATATTGGCAACAGTTGCTACAAAATAAGTATATAAGCAGCAACAACAACAACAAACAACTAAACAAAAATGGTGTAAATCAACCACAAAATCGTCAAGATCAACAGCATCGAACAAATTTTAGTCTTTACGCAGTTTTTAACAGTCAATCAAGCAAGAATACAACAATACTAACGATAACAACAAAGAGAAACAGCAACAATAACAACACAGTGTATTAGCAATTACAATAACAGTAGTAAAGACAGCAGCAACAATAACAACATTCGAAGAGTAACAGAGCAACAGCTGTCACAGCAACTTTTCCAAATGGTAAATGTGGTTTAATGATAGAAATGAACGACAAACTGTGAAACAACAACAACAATAATAACAACAACAACAACTTATGCCAACATCAACATCCACATCAACACTACCACCACCTAGAACAACAACAGCAATCAGCAACAATACCAATACATATACACCAACGAACAAAAACAAATAAACAACAAACTACAAAATTACCAGCAGCATTTGCAGCAACAACAACGATAACTACAATTGACTATAATAAAAGTAACAACAACAAAAGGAACAGCAAAAAAACATATTGAACTAATTGTAAATGGAAATAGTTTGTCAACATTTCCATCATCAACGACATCATCATCAGCAAGAACAACAACAGCAATAATCACAAAATATACTTCACACCAATACAAACACTCACACATACATACAGATTGACATACATCTGGTGATAGTAACCAGAAACATACGTTTGCATGTAAATGTAATAGATATCCTAACCAGACACCCATCCACCCACTCACTCACATTTGCAGTCACTTATTCGCATAGAAAATAGTGAAAATTTCCATCATCATCATCTAGAGAAAAAGAAAAATACTTTTTTTTCACAATTTTAATGTAATGCGAGCATTTTCACAAGAATAAAATTGTTCCTGGTGAAAAGTTTTCCTTTTTTTGTTGCAACAAAAAAACGCCATGTTTTAATGCGCTAAAACATTTTCAGAATTGGCCATTGAGTCAGCAATGAGGAGATGATGAGCAGTAAATTGTTGCATATGAAATGAATGAGGCAACGAATGAATGAAGTCACTTGGTCTATTTTAAATGTTGTTGGTTTTTACAGTTAAAATAGTTTTTCAAACGGTAAACTTAACAAATTACAAAGTGATAAATAGTTAAAATGAAACCCAGCAAACATTACCAAGTGAAAACAAATGGCAATATGTGAAATAATTGGACTAATAATTTTAAAACTACTCGAAATAAGGGACTAAGGAGTGAGATCGAAAAGTGCTTAACATATGTTTTAATCCAAGTAATATTTTTTATCACGGTTCCTATGAAAAAATGTTTGATTAAAATGATTGTTGTTGTCTTCGTTTATACTGTTTCCCATGTTATTTAACGTTGGCTGTGAACTTGTCGGTTTATAGAAAACATGGTTCAGGTAGAAGAGAAGATCCCCAAGATGCTTTTAGAATCAAAAAAATAGAAATCATTTTCAAAAGAGTTCCCAACACATCCGATAGGGAATCAACCTGGTTAGCTCAAAGCTTGGTTATCTTAAACATACAAGGCTCAAAAGATTTCTAACAGGAACGCTGCTGAATATTTAGAAACCAAAACCAGATCACGGAAATTGAAGTTAACGAAAATAATGTGTCCACTTATTTTTGGCTTGATTTGGCATCTAGTCACTTCGGTAAACAGGCGATTCAGTGGCACAAGAACAATTATGTTGTATATGTATTCAAAATGACAGATCGTCTAAACTGCCTGATGGTTAGGTTAGTGAAGGGAAGCACTGTAATTTATCGAAAATTTTCCATAGGAAGAAAATTTATCGAAAATTTTCCATAGGAAGAAAATTTATCGAAAATTTTCCATAAGAAGAAAATTTATCGAAAATTTTCCATAAGAAGAAAATTTATCGAAAATTTTCTATAAGAAGAAAATTTATCGAAAAGTTTCCATAAAAAGAAAATTTATCGATAATTTTCCATAAGAAGAAAATTTATCGATAATTTTCCATAAAAAGAAAATTTATCGAAAACTTTCTATGAAAAGAAAATTTGTCGAAAATTTTGTATGAAAAGAAAATTTGTCGAAAATTTTCTATGAAAAGAAAATTTGTCGAAAATTTTCTATGAAAAGAAAATTTGTCGAAAATTTTCTATGAAAAGAAAATTTGTCGAAAATTTTCTATGAAAAGAAAATTTGTCGAAAATTTTCTATGAAAAGAAAATTTGTCGAAAATTTTCTATGAAAAGAAAATTTGGAAAATTTCTATGAAAGAAAATTATGAAATTTTCTATGAAAAGAAAATTTATGGAAAATTTTTTATGAAAAGAAAATTTATGGAAAATTTTCTATGAAAAGAAAATATATGGAAAATTTTCTATGAAAAGAAAATTTGCCGAAAAATTTTCTATGAAAAGAAAATTTGTCAAAAATTTTCTGTGAAAAGAAAATTTATCGAAAATTTTCTGTGAAAAGAAAATTTATCGAAAATTTTCTGTGAAAAAAAATTTATCGAAAATTTTCCATGAAAAGAAAATTTGTCGAAAATTTTCTATGAAAAGAAAATTTGTCGAAAATTTTCTATGAAAAGAAAATTTGTCGAAAATTTTCTATGAAAAGAAAATTTGTCGAAAATTTTCTATGAAAAGAAAATTTGTCGAAAATTTTCTATGAAAAGAAAATTTGTCGAAAATTTTTCTTTGAAAAGAAAATTTGTCGAAAATTTTCCTATGAAAAGAAAATTTTCCTATGAAAAGAAAATTTTCCTATGAAAAGAAAATTTGTCGAAAATTTTTTCTATGAAAAGAAAATTTGTCGAAAATTTTCTATGAAAAGAAAATTTGTCGAAAATTTTCTATGAAAAGAAAATTTGTCGAAAATTTTCTATGAAAAGAAAATTTGTCGAAAATTTTCTATGAAAAGAAAATTTGTCGAAAATTTTCTATGAAAAGAAAATTTGTCGAAAATTTTCTATGAAAAGAAAATTTGTTGAAAATTTTCTTTGAAAAGAAAATTTGTTGAAAATTTTCTATGAAAAGAAAATTTGTTGAAAATTTTCTATGAATAGAAAATTTGTGGAAAATTTTCTTTGAAAAGAAAATTATTTATCGAAATTTATCGGAAATATTCTGTGAAGAGAAAATTTATCGAACATTTTTTTGCGAAACAATAGAAATTATCACGACTTTCTTGAAGTAGAAAATTTATCAAAAATTCTCTCTGAATTGGAAATTTTTTTAAATAGAAATTTGTCTCAATTTTTTTTAACAGAAAATTTATCGCAAATTTGCCCTACATAGAAAATTTTTCCTAAATAAACTTGTTGATTCATTTTTGATCATATTACGCGATAGAACCGGTCAAGAACAAGTATAACACCGCGATTTAAAATTGTTTGTGATGTCTTTAATAATATTTAATTTAAGCCCAAATTTGTTTCTAAAAATACATAAAATCTTTATTTAGATTTAATGTAGAAAAAGAGTCATTCATACCTACAAAAGTGGCAACAACGGCAACAACAAACAAGAAAGAAACATCATCATATGGAGCACGTAATTAAACGCGTGATGCATAAAAATGTGAAATAAAAAATTCGCTTTTACCCCGAAAAAAGTACACAGCAAAATTTTTACAATTTTACCATTTCTCGTTCTAAATGCACACTTCCATAAACACACACACATATACACACTCTGGAACAAACATACATGAAATCTAGGTAAGTCATATAAAGGTCATATGGGTCAAAGGATCATACTAACAAAAATATGAACATACACAAACAAATTGTACTAAAATTTGTAATTTTTGTTTTGTTGCTACTAAAGGAATACAACGGCAATAGCAGCAACATTAAAACCAGCAACAACAGTAACAGCAAATGGCAATAAAAATGGAATGAGAAAAAAAATAACAAAATAAACCTAAAATTTTATTACGACTTTGTTTGGTGAAATGTAGAGAGTAATAGAAAGGACATTAACTTTGCGCTAAGTTGAAAACCACATTTTTATTATAAGGATAATTAATAGTAGATTTACACACATACACACACATAAATATTTAGCTAGAGAAGAAAATATATACACAAACAAACATACACAGATTTTAACAACCACAATATATTAAACTCATAGAAGTCATATATATGCATGAGTTTTTAACTTGAGATGCTGATAAATTTAGAATAAAACAGTGGAAAACATAACTAAAGAGATAAATATTTTAGTAAAATAATTGTTAAATAAAAAATATAAAAAATCTATTTATAAAATAGCATGTGAGTATGTACGTACATAAGTATACAACGTATGTACTCCATAACGGCTGCGTTGAAATTTTTAGGGAATGAAACATAAGTCATAAAAAATCCGATAGGACCAGGGAGAGGAGTAACCCCATGCAAAATATATAAACATACAAAGAAAATTTTAATTATCGCATATCTAATGAACTATTGAATTATGGGTATTAAGATGTCACCCCAATAACTTTTTCAAAAAATATTTTTACTGAAAAAATATAGAATGAATAGGATCAGGGAGAGAGGTAGTCCCCAGATAAAATAAATTTTAATTATCGAATATCTAAAGAACTATAGAGGTGAAAGTCCATCCCAAAAAAATGAAAATATTAACCTGTTATTCCTTGATCTAAAAAAATTTGTTCCAACCACTTTCTTAAAGAATTGCCGTAGTGAAATATATAAAGGACAGATAGAACCATGGCATAGGCCATAGAATTCATGAACTTAGTGCCAATAATTTCCTGTAAAACAGTTTTATCTGGAAAAATATTTTTGGTAGATGTGGTCATATATTCAAAAAAGTAGAAACGACCTCAAATATACCAGTTATTAATTATCGCATGTATGAAAAGTTTACAAATTTATGAAACAGTTCTATAACAAAATTTTAGAACGGCCAGGGGCAGGGAGATTTGGCAAACTTTCCTTTGCTTGGGGAAGCTCGTACTGATATAAAAAAATAAAGTTATAAAATAAATAATGACTTCTTTTAATATGTGTGATAACAATTTTAGCACTCCACTGTTGTTTTGCTTACAAGAACCCAATTATATATCTAAATGTATATATATGTTTTTTTGCATACGTGCCTGTGTGTGTAATAAAGTAAATCCTAAATATTATTATACATTTTATGAAATTAAGTCGCAAAAAAAGCATCCAAGAGACGTAATAAAAACAAAATCTAACCAAAAATAGAAACACAAACAAAAAAAACTTGGGGTTAAAGCAATTCAACACATGAAAATTATGTTGCATATTTATAAACACAAACGCATACACTCGTACACACTTAATAGAGTAACATTTACGAGCGGTTAAATAAAAAATAAGAATTTTAGAGATTAAATTTAACTGAACTCTCGTATGATGTTTATATGTTTATGAGTATTTTTTTTATCCCAACCACAGTTTTTTTATTAATAATTAAAATTTGTTTAAAAACAACCAGAATCAGCCACTCTAAACTCATAGAACATAGAAATTCATAGAATCAGCAGAAATATTTGTATCTAGACTACGATGAGTGTAAGAAAATGTTATATTTTCCAAATGCAATGCAACAACAAAACAACAATAAAACTGGAAAAAAAACTAAAACAATTTAACAAATATATAAATACATACAAACATACTTACTTATGTACATGAGTGGAAAAAAGTTCTTTTTTCTTTTTCTTCTATTATTTTTAACTCCTAATTTAAATTAGTTGCACCAACATCTTCTCTCTAACATGAAAAAGAAAATAATTGTCAAAAATTAAAAAAAGAGAATCATTAACATAAACGACTCATTTTCAGCAGCAACAGAGTAACAAACCACTTACTCACACATACACACACTAATGCTTATATGGAGCTTTAAAATAAAAATGCATTTTAACTAAAACTACAACGTTTTAAAATATGTTTATTATGAGATACAATTTAAATTAATACACAGAAAGAAATTTTCTTGCAGAAAAAAATAATTAAAAATTTCCTGTTAATCAGAAAAAAATTGAAAAGGTGAATTGGAACTTATAAAAAAATCTATAAATAGAAAAAGATTGCCTTCTTTCAATTTTCTACACACAGAAAACAACTTAAAGCAAAATTAACGTTGAACATGATGACTTGCCAAACTTTATTATTCATTTTAAATTAATCGTTTTTCATGTTTGTGGTGAAATAATGCTGTACATATAAATATATTTTGATATTTATAAAAATTATACAACAATATCTTTTTAAATTACTTTTTAGTAATAAAATTAGAGGGAAGAAAATTATTAAAAAACTGTATTTATTGTAAAACAATGTTGAATTGACATTTTTATCTATGAAGCTTAAATTTAACGTTTTTTTTTTTTTTTTTTTTTTTTTGTTAAGATGATTTTATTGAAAATTTTCTCTAAAAGAAAAATGTACCGAAGAGAGTTTATCGAAAATTTTATTCAAAAAAGAGAGTTTTTCGATTTTCTTAAAAAACGAGAGTTTACCGAAAATATTCTTAAAAAAGAGGGTTGTCAAAAACTCTCCAAAAGGAGTCTCCTCTAAAAGGAGAGTTTATCGAAAATTTTCTCTAAAAGGAGAGTTTATCGAAATTTTCTCTAAAAGGAGAGTTTATCGAAAACTTTCTCCAAAAAGAGAGTTTATCAAAAATTTCCCTAAAAGGACAGTTTATCGAAAACTTTCTCCAAAAGGATGGTTTATCGAATACTTTCTCCAAAAAGAGAGTTTATCGAAAATTTTCTCTAAAAGGGAGAGTTGATAGAAAATTTCTTCCAAAAAGAGAGTTATCGAAAATTTTCTCTAAAAATAAAAGATAATTCACTCAGTCTGGCTTGAGCCAGATAATTTATATAGTTTTCTTTAAAAAAGTATTATAGAAGAAACTTTCTCCAAATGGAAAATTGTAAAAAAATTTTTGTCTAAATTGACTAATTGTTAAAAACTGAATGTCTAAAAAAGCGTATAAAATTTATATCCTTTCTGTCGGTGCATTAAACAACAAAAAAAAAGATCTTACAAAAATCACAGTAAATAAAACAAGTAGTAAACCTTATTTTGTATACATTTTGCATAAAGTCTTTAACTTACAACGGAAATGAATACGTTGAAACACCAGCAAAAAAAACCGAAACATATGAATGTGGCACACGCCTCTAGGATATGCAACGGAAGAGCGAATTCAACTTTATTACCGGCAACTACAATCACAAGCTAAGCAAAGCTAGACTTGAATGTTAACAAAACACAAGCACAAACACATTTACATACAAACAAATATTCTAAATATAATTTTACAAAAATGCTTAGTGTTTGCCAGTAAGTAAAAATTGCACATGTATAGAAATGTTATATTTAGAATAACGAACAAAAAAGGATCAACAAAAATAAAAGAGCAGAAAAAAATAACGAAAACTCTGTATTCATTTGAAAAATATTCTTCTTTTGCATTCACAGAAACACACATACAAGCGATACATTTGTAGAGAGTGAAAGAACAGAATATTATTATTTTTGGTCTAGTGTGTGTGTCTGTGTGTGTGTGTTAGAGTTGCTCGTTTAGCATGTAATTTATTTTAACAAATAAAATATTCGACTTTAGTTTTTACTTTGTATTTATGTTTTTAAAACACACATACATTTACACACATATAAAGAAAGATTCATGTGTATAATTTTACTCATACATAAATAAATATAAACAATATGTATTTTTCATGCATAGTTTTCATCATTGTGGTGGAAAAGAGTTGATCCACATTCATACTTTAACACTTTCCAAAATTTATTAGCGAAGTGAAATATTCATTTAAGCAAAAAGGAACAAAAAACAGTTCCTTGAAACATGGAAGGAGTAATTATTCTAGAAAAAAAATAATTTATTGTGTATTTTTCAAGAGGTTTTATCAAAATTTATTCTAAATTAAGTACATTTAGGAAATTTTTCCAAAAATTTTATTATAGAGAAGAAAGTTTTCGTAAATTTTCACAAAAAGTAAATTTGTTGAAAATTCTGACTTAAAGCGAATTTAAAAATCTAACAAAAGAAAATCGAAGTCAAAAGGAAATTTTTGTCTCTTAACAAAAAATCATAAAAAATGGAACATATTTTAATGAAAGGAAATTTATCGAATAATTTCAATAAATGCAAAATTTATCGAAAATTTTCACAAAATAGAGTATTGAACGGAAATTTCAATAAAAATAAAATTTATCAAAAAACTTCTATGAAGGAAAATTTTATAAAAATTTTCATCAAAAATGTATCTCAAAATAGGAAGATTCATTAAAAATGTATCTCAAAATAGAAGATTCATCGAAAGTTTTCTCTATATGTGAGATTTATCGAAGTTTTCTCTAAATGTGAGATTTATCGAAATTTAAATGTGGTTTCGAATTTCTAAATGTGAGATTTATCGAAAATTTTCTCTAAATGTGAGATTTATCGAACATTTTCTCTAAATGTGAGATTTATCGAACATTTCTCTAAATGTGAGATTTATCGAACATTTTCTCTAAATGGTGAGATTTATCGAACATTTTCTCTAAATGTGAGATTTATCGAACATTTTCTCTAAATGTGAGATTTATCGAACATTTTCTCTAAATGTGAGATTTATCGAAACCATTTTCTTCTAAATCGGTGAGATTTACGAACATTTTCTCTAAATGTGAGATTTATCGCAACATTTTCTCTCAAATGTGAGATTTATCGAACATTTTCTCTAAATGTGAGATTTATCGAAACATTTTCTCTAAATGTGAGATTTATCAGAACATTTTTCTCTAAATGTGAGATTTTATCGAACATTTTCTCTAAATGTGAGATTTATCGAACATTTTCTCTCTAATGTGAGATCTTATCCGGAACATTTTCTCTAAATGTGACGATTTTTTCGGAACATTTTCTCTAAATGTTAAGATTTATCGAAGCAATTTCATCTAAATGTTAGATTTATCTGAAATTTTCCTCTAATACAAATAAATGTGAGATTTATCGAAATTTTCTCTAAATGTGAGATTTATCGGAAAAATTTTTCTCTAAATGTGAGATTATATCAGAACATTTTCTCTAAATTGTGAGATTTATCGAACATTTTCTCGTCTAGCTAAATGTGAGGATTATTATCGAACCATTTTCTTCTAAATGTGGCATACGAATCTCTAAATGGAACTGGTTCAAACATTTCATCTAAATGTGAGATTTATCGAAAATTTTCTCTAATGTGATATTTATCGAAAATTTTCTCTAAATGTGAGATATATCGAAAAGTTTCTTTAAAGAGGAGATTAATCGAATTTTTTTTCTAAATAGGAAATTTATTGAAAACTTTTCCTAATAGAATATTTATTGAAAATTGTATCTGAATAAAAATTAGTGAGAAATTCCCTTTAAAGAAATTGTATTGTAAATGCTTTTCTCCCTCCACCAATGTAACGAATTAAAGTTTAGTTATATTTAAACGAAATGTATTTTCAACTGAAGCTGCATAGAAGGGAAAAACTGCTTTAACAAAATAGAATTTTCCTTTTCAAAAAAGTACAACAACAAAAAAGCGAAACAAGACATTTGTAAAACGAACAAACAAATAAAATGAAGGAATTCCAAACAACAGATGTTGGATTTAAGCAAGAGAAAACATATGAACAGTGTTCGGCAAAGGCCAACTTTAACGGAAAGTAACGTATTGCTGAAAAAGGAACAACAAAATGGCAAGGCGATTTATATATTAAAAAAATCGTATAATGAACACATACAAACACACACTTACAAACACATACTTCCAAAGAAATTATAAAACAAAAGAATGGTCACACACACACGAAGAGTCAGACTAAACTAATGTGAGCAAGCGACCGAATGAATGTGGAAGTGATAGAATGTAGGACCGGTGAATGGTGTTGCGTTTGCTTTACCGCTTTAGATTATGCAGACATTTATTATTTGTAGAAACAACTTGTTCGGCCATATGTGTAAATTTCATTTTGGGTATAAATGAGTTCCTTGTTCCTCTATTTTTTTTCTTTTTGTTGGTTTGTTGTTTTACATTATTTCTGTTAAGGATTCATATTAACACACAATCGCACTTTTTAAGCTTGAATTCGTATAATAATAATGATGATGTTGTTACAAATTTCTTTATATGCTGAATTACTTAAGTATGAACATTAAAAAAAACGGAATACTCTTACACACAGACACACAAACACTTACACTAACATTCATACACATAATTGTTTAAATATGTATGTTTTCCTTATTCATGTATGCATAATGAGCATTATTAAAAAAAAGGATGAGTCCTTTTTTCACTTTGTGTGTCTGTGCTTCACATTTTACGATTTTAAAATATTTGATTCTCATTTTTTATGAGCACAAAACAACAAATTTTCCACTTAATGTTTCTGCTCTTGAGAAAAAAATATGAGTGTATAAAAAAATTTTACTCCCACCACTACAACAACGCACACATGTGTTACACACACTTAAATCCTTTTAAATCCTTTTCCTTCAAAATTTTAACAGGTCATGAAGTTTGTGAAGATTTTTTTCCGGCTTCATTAAATTTAATCTCTCTGTAACACCAGTTGTAGAACTATTGGGGCTTTAGGGCACTCGTAAGGGGTTAAAGTTTTTTTCGAATCACTTTTTTCTTGTTGTACTTATAAAACGTTTTACAAACATTTTAATAATGAATTAAAGTAATTTCTTACCAATACATTTACAAAATAAGGACCAGTTAATATAAAGAGTAACGTATCATTATCATTTTATGATACATTTTAGTAAATAAAAAAGATTATCCACCAACACACACACACAAATACACCTGCAAAGAAATAAAAGAGAAATCGTAATATTTTCCATTAGTTTGTACGTGTAAGTGATATAAAATTATAAAACTTGATCGTAAAATTAAGTGAAAGACTTAAAATAAACTTAAATTCTTGATTAATAACAAAAAAAAGGAACATAAAAAGATTTATTTCTCAAATATAAATTTAAGTAAAATTTAAAAAATTATGACCAGAAAATTTCCGAAAGAAACAATCATCAAATGCGTGTAAATTGTATTTTCATTTATGAGCAAAAAACAGATTTATTGAAAATCGAAAAACCGTTTGAAAAAAAACATAGTTTAACCCTACACAATCAATGAATCTCGAAATTTCTTAAATATTGAGATTCATCGAAATTTTCTCTAAATATTGAGATTCATCGAAAATTTTCTCTAAATATGAGATTCATCGAAAATTTTCTCTAAAATGAGATTTATCGAACATTTTCCTAAATGGTGAGATTTATCGAACATTTTCTCTAAATGTGAAATTTATCGAAACATTTTCTCTAAATGTGAGATTTATCGAACATTTCTCTAAAGTGAATTTGTCGAACATTTTCCTAAATGTGAGATTATCGAAACATTTTCTCTAAATGTGAGATTTATCGAACATTTTCTCTAAATGTGAGATTATCGAACATTTTCTCTAAATGTGAGATTATCGAACATTTTCTCTAAATGTGAGATTTATCGAACAATTTCTCTAAATGTGAGATTTATCGAACATTTTCTCTAAATGTGAGATTTATCGAACATTTTCTCTAAATGTGAGATTTATCGAACATTTCTCTAAATGAGAATTATCGAAATTTCTCTAAATGTGATTTATCGAACATTTTCTCTAATGTGAGTTTTATCGACAATT
>PYHX02000230.1:0-20669 GCA_004302925.2 Cochliomyia hominivorax | reverse complement strand
TTTAATCATTAGTGATGAAATTTTTGAACCATTTTCAGAAACCATCCACCAACGTCTTTATGGTGCTTTTAGCTTTTGTGCTCTTTAATTCCCTTTTTACAAGATTGCAATATCTCTCCATTGGCCTTAACTCCGACAGTTTGGAGGATATATAGTACAAATACCATATTATTGTTCTTGTACCACTTAAGGTGTAGGGATCCCCAACTTAGACCAAAAGAAGCAGACGTTTTTTGTTAACATTCAATGATGTAAATTTGGGATTTACAGAACCCGTTGTAGTAAATGATTTGGTTCTTTTGCCGCAACTGCATATTGCTTGCCATACCAAGATCTTGATGGGAACTTTTAACTGCTTTTGGATTCTAAACTTTTATTTACATTCTCTGGAGTACCAGCAACATAAAATTGTTGACCAGGGTGTTGCAAAACATACTTTTCGGCATCCAATATGCAGCAAGAAAACTTGACTTCAGTTTCCGTGCTTCGTTTTTGCATCTAAATTGATAGCAGCGTTTCTGTCAAGAACTTTTTGAGCCTTGAATATTTCTAAAACTATATTAGATTTAATTTTCGTACCAAATATTCCAAGCACTGGCTAACCGGGCTGCTTTGTTTCCGAATGTGTTGTAAGCTTTTTTTTAAAATGATTTCTGTTTTTTTAATTTAGAAAGATCATGTTGACCATTCCTTCCTTTTATTTGAATCAGTTTTTTATTATCAACGGATAAGTTTTCCCGATACTGTTTAATAACAATGGAAAAGGACCAATTTGGGTTTGTTGAAAATATTTAATAAATTTAGTACACATTTATTTATAGTCATTCATTTTTATCAGATTATCAATATATTAAGTTCTTTCAAATGAACATATTTTTAAAAAAGTAACTTGATAAACAAATATTGGTTTAAAATTTTAATGAAAATGTGTGTTAATAATTTGCTGATCTCAGTCCTTGGATATAAGGTTCCTTTTTGGTACCTTATTGTGTGCTTTAATGGTAGTACAGATATAATTATCATACAATATCAAAGAAGATATGACTATTCTTTTTGACTTATTCTAAACTTTAACATAATAAAATTATCATAACTTAAAACGGCATAGAAGCGTGTAAGGATCACACTGTACTTAGCACTTGTTTAACTGTCTAATTTTTCCTACTTCTGTGAGCATTCCTGGAATGGTACTTGTTTTCAATTTTAGGAACAATTGAATTTCCCTTATTTCCATGATTTTTTAATCATTATAACAATTTCTTTTTTCCTGAATTTTAGAAATATGTTTAAAATCTAAAAATTGACAAAAAGCCAAATCTCTAACAAACATATTAAAATTACTCTTTTTTTAGATTATTTACATGAGAATAAAAATCGACAAAGATAAATAACAAATCAATTGAATGCTTTGTCAATAACTCTATCAATATAGAATATAAAATACGCAATATGACATCTTCTATGTGTCCTGGAATTACATATAACAAAATACAACCCAGAACTAAAGCTTACAGTTAATATATTTTATAGATTTATATGCTATCAATACCTTTTTCAAGAAACATTTTTGTTATATGGCAACATATTGTTGCCGCAGGTGGTTAATGACTCTTTGATTTTTCAAATCAATGTTTTTTTTCCTTTTTTAACAGAAAAAATTACAATTTTTCTCATACAAGTTTAAAGTAAAGATAAAACTTTTTATTTTTTGTTGCATGTTGTTGTTACAAACTCCTTAAGATTTCAATATGATCTGTGTGTTTTATTGAAAAGAGAAAAATCTTTTTGTCATGAATAAATATAGTTTTATTTCCTGTAAATATAGCGGAAGTCATTATTTATAGCAGGAAAGGATTTGCAAAATAAACTAAACAAGTAGTTTGCTTCTTTCTAAACAGGAAAAAAATATAAAAAACATAAACAAATATTTTTAAAATTATATTAAATTGCTAGGGAATGAGTACGATGAGTAATCCAATATATATATATGAGAAAGTTCCCACATAAACTAAATTTTCGAAAGTCGCCTCTTGTTGAAATCTCACATATATGTGTTTATTATGGCGATGCTTGTAAAATTATGTTGACAAAATTATGTGACAGCATAAATCATAAAACTCTTCGAAAGTCTATTCACAGTTTTTCATTCCTCCGAATTATATATATGTTATAAAAACGAATCTTACAGTTTTAATTTTCTTTAAGAGATTGAAGTTAATATTAAGATTTACAAAAAATAAAAATAAAATAAAATAATAATTAAAAAATTTTGAGCCTTCTTAGGAAAACCCTGCCATAAGCTCTTATATTGCGTTTTCTGTTACTCTGTTTAAAATCTACAACAATTTTAGACAGTTTTTTGTACTCTTCAATTCTCTATCAACAATATCCAATATGTATCCATTGACCTTAACTCCTGGCAGTTTTGAGAATTTGCCTCTCTCTCTCTACAAATGCCACATTATTGATCTTGTACCACTTAAGGGCTTGTTTACCATAATGAGAGGATGTCAAGTCAGCCCAAAATTATGTGGACATATTATGAAATCTTATGAATGGAAAAAGCCTTTTTTTAAACATTTTATTTATTTATTTATTTATTTATTTATTTATTTATTTATTTATTTAAAGCCCATAATCATAAATGATTTGATTCTTTAACAGCAACTGCAGATTGCTTGCCACTTCAAGAACTTTTTAAGATATTTTAACTGTTCTTGGGGACCTAGACTTTTCTAAAACAATGGAGGAACATTAACAACATCATTAAATTTTTGACCTGGAAGTTGCCAAAAAACATCCAGAACATAAGTTTCGTCATCAATTATGCATTTTAATTAATACTTGTCTCCAATTTCTATTCTTTGCTTTGGGCCCTAAATTTTGAGCTGCGTTCCTGTCACGAACTTTTTGAGCATTCTATGTTTCTTTTGCTTTCCTACCGGATGTGTTGGGAGCTTTTTGAAAATAATTTTTACTAGTTTAAGCTTTAGAACCTTATATGTACCATTCCTATTTACTAAAACATATTTTTGTATTAACAGGTCGATAAATTTTATCGACACTGTTTAATAACAAGGAAATTTAATATTTTAGTACACTTCTTTCTGATCATCCATTTTATTCACATTAACAATTGATTTGTTTGAAATTAAACATAAAAACTTTCATGTTTAACGAAATAATATAATACTTGGATTGAAATTTATGGAATAACGTGGGTTTTCAAATTTTCGATCCCACTCCTTATATTTTTGTCATGTTAGCTATTACTTGATGCCTAATCACGTTAATAATAAAAACCATGTTTTAATTTAACTTTAATTTATTTACTACGTCCATTTTTAAGGATATATTTCTCTAAAATTGGAGAGAGGATACTTGTGTTCATATACTTCTGTATATGAAATTTACAAAAATTAAATCACGTTAGCAATATCCGTTGTCCGATTTTGGCACTCTCACATTTATACTACTTACAGAATTTCGCCTTATTATGGGTCATTGTCATTAAATGGATATCGTTATTTGGTCTCTATATTTCAGCTTAAAATTTATTTTTTATTTTAATATATAAATTTTTGTTTAATTCAAAATTGAAATTAAAAACTCAAGTATTCCATAAAAATATTCATATAAAAACTTTAGTTAATAATTAACTTATGCCACAATTTCATTTATTTTTTATTTATTTATGGATAGTAAAAGTATCTCTTACCATGATAAACTGACAGTAGCAGTGGATGGTGTTTTAGTGGTTATATAAGTCTTAATAAATATTTTTTTGTTTATTATACTATAAACCAACTATAAGTCAAGAATTAGGGTTATTTATTTTATCATTATGAATGTAATATCAGGGAAATCATCAAGAGTCTTTAAATACATCCATTATATTAGCAATGAATCTAAAATACCTTATTACACTTGGGGGTCCCTCCGAGGGCTTACTCTCGAGATTGGACTATATATTCTACACTAGATACGACTGCTTGCTCTTTTATCGATTTCAACAAAACTGCCGCTAATTCAATTTAATTGTATAGAAGTTTTTGTGAACACCTCTGCTTCACGAAGACGAAGATAGTATCACAGTTCACGTATCTCGTAATCTCGTAGAATTTTTTTGTATGCTTATATGATATATGAAGTATACTCACATTTGAAATTCATTTCCTTTGTATGTACGGACAAATGATCAAATTTTTTAAATTCCACCAAACCTTTTTCTACTAAACTCATTTTTGGAAAAGTAATAAGGTACATATAGCTTAATTTTGTGACAACATTTAATTCCAATTTTTCAATTTATAATCGGTCTATATCTTTTAATATACTCACCCGATATTACTGGTTTTAAATGTAAAACTTCTCAGGACAATAACAAATACTGAGGCTTAATTTCATTGAACTTTGTCAATTATTGTGAATGAGAGAGTGCCAACAACCCACAGACAAACGGAATGACAGATGGACATAGCTAAATCAGCACAGATTTTGATTTGATGCAAGAATATACATATATATTATGGGGTGATTCATGCTAAGCGAGAGAAGGCTGCAATTTTTCTTAAATTTTAGAAAAATACATATTTTCAAATTATTATTTTCAGACACATTATTTCAGTCTAAAATTCGGAAATAATTAACCAAATATTTATTTTTTTTAATTTTGATTATTTCGTGCATAGAACTTTATTGCAAAACATAAACAAGGAAAATAGGAGCGTATGAGTTATTTAGTAGTAAATTTTTTTATCAAGTATACGCTAAAACTACGATTTCAAACACTTTATATAATGCAGCAATGACTTTATGTATTCTCATAAACATTTTCATAATACACTTATTGCAGCACTTTACACCAATATTTAAAAATTTATATTACGAATTTAGTCCAGCAGCACTTTGTATAAATGTATATGACATTTATATCGTTTTGCGCTCTTTCTAGTTTAAACTTCTAGATGATTTCTAATTACATCAAAACTATTTTTTAAATACCACAAATTTCAATAGCGTTTAATTCAGAATTACTGGGTCCATTTGCGATACAAAATAAATGAAACTACACCTAATTGTTTCAGAATGATTCAGATCATTGTCTTATTAAAATCATGTCTTTATTTGTTTCTCGTGGTTGTTGATTTGTAAACAGACAACAAACATTTTTAACAAAACACTTAGTCTTCCTTATGCCTCATACTTATATTCCTTCAATAAATAAATGTCATTATTTATCTATGAACGTCTCCATGTTTGATGGTTATTTCCACTTACGATAGGTTAGGAATTCAATTCTTATTGAAAACATTTAATTTTAGTTTCGTCTGACCATATAATCTGTAAATAAAGCAATATTAATTAAAAATTTAATTCCATAAAACAAATTTCGAAATCAACTTTTGTCAATATTAATTTTTGTTTCTAAAGTTTTCGTTGGCAGTTTGTTGTAGAATTTGTTGATACAAATCTGGTTAAGATGGAATTGTCCTCATGATTTTTCGAAAGCCCAAAAACTGAAAGTGTTTAAAAATTGTTAATAATAATAACATCTATCAACTAACAATTTAAAACTATAAGTTTAGTGGTTTCCTTTTTATTAACATATATGTATGTTATGAAGTATTCGACTTCACTCTTTTGCTAAATACTAAACTCAATAAAAATGCGATATAAAATAAAGAACATTTTTAGTTAAGCTTCTACAGAGATGAATTCACTTGGTGGATAGTGGGGGCAATAATGACTACATACTTATATCTGGCATTACGTTTAAATCCTCTATTTGCCGATTTCTGTGGAAATAGCTAAATCGACTAATATGTCGGTTTGGTGAAAGAAATTGTGACTTTAATGAGTCATTAAATTTTAGTTCTTAGCTTTACGTATGAAATCATACTGTTAGATTACTAAAAACAGTTGATGACTTAATAACGAATATTGAAATGTTCACACATTAATTAATCCTAAGTGTGTGTGTAAGTAACATTCTTATTTGTAAAAAAATAATTGTGAAGATATTTTTAAAGGGTGTTTAAAATTCGACATATATTAAACAAAATATTCTCTCTTGTTTTTGTTTCAACAAAATTATTATTTTTCTTTTTCGCTCCTAATTTTTTATATTTGGTGGTTATTCTTTCTTTTCCTTTTTATTATCTTCTAAGATTTCTTTACTTAATATTTTTATTATGAATGTTACTCATGAGCGTATTTAGTTAATTTTATTTTACACTTGAGTAGTTAAAAAAATTACAACTACTAAAGCAAAAAAAAAAAAAAAAAGAAATTTGGAAAAAAATATTTTGAGAAAATTCCCGTTTTCTTAATCTCTGAGGAGTTGAAAATTATAAATGTAAAAAGTTTTGAAAATAAAAATAAAATACAAAAAATATTTAGTTTAAAAATAACTGCAAAACTTGTGTATTTAAAGGAAAATAAATTCTACTTAATAAAATTGCACTGTGACTATTAAAAATATGAAATGTAAAAGAAAAAATTTGATGTTGAAGAAAAGTTGTTTATGGATGAAAATTTTAAATAAAGATTTGTAGTTGAGAAACAAAAATAATGAGTCTTTTAATAAGAATACTGAAAAATACATTTTGTAGTTTAGTTAAATAAATTTATTTTTAAGAACTTAAATGTATGTATAAGTACAATTTAAGTTATATAACAAAATTACAATCTTTTTTAGATTGTTTTACGTTATTTTTTTAAATGTTTGTTTTAATTACATTTTGTTAAAATTTGTTATTTACACAGTTGAACAAACTTTATCATTATCAACACTACAACACCTTTTTGTTTCTAGAGAGAAAAAATCGGAGTCCAGTACAAACACAAGGCAACAGCATGAAAAATAAATAAAAGAAAATCCAACTTAGTTTATGCGAAAATTCTATATATTTTTGTATGCTTCAGGAACAGACATAGAAAGTTGTTTGAGTTCAAATTTGCAAAAAAAAAAAAGAAAAAACAAGTAAGAATGTTGTATTCGGCTATGCCGAATCTTCAATACCCTCCACCACAAAGGTATGTGTACTAAATACGTTATGTTTCCTACATATACAGTAACACATATACTCACAGAAGCATGCAACATATAAAAGTATTCCGTTTATATAACACAGGAAAATTTAATGAGTAACAAAATATCTTTTTTTATATTTTAACTTTAAAATTTTTTCTTCTAAATCGATTTTTATAATTTTTGAAATGCTATTGGAGTTCATAACGCTTAATATTATATAAAAATTTTATTCTTATTAGTCGATTTATAATTGACAATAATACAAAAGTTTTTACTAGAACTAAGAGATGTGCCTCAAATATCGGTCTATATCTCTTTTATGTACTGAACCAATTTTGCTCACTCCAAATAGGAAACTTCCCGGGACTATAACAAATACTCAGGCAAATTTTATTGAGCTCTTTCAATTATTGCAGATGAGAGCGTACCAATAAATGATAGACGGACATAACAAAATTGATTCAGATTTTGATTTGATGCAAGAACATATATATATATATATATATATATACATTATGATGTATGTGATAATTTCTTATTAGCGTTACACACAGTATGACAAAGTTAATATAAAAAACAAGTAAGAAGTTATAGTCGCTCAAGCTTGTCCATTTAATACCCTACACCACATTGTTGAATATACTCACCCTCGTATAAAGTTATTTTTTAATTATGCTTAAGAACGCGGAATATTATAAAGGTACTAACATGTATGTGGGATTAGTGCGATCCAAAAAGATTTTTTTGGATTTATATTGAGCTATTTGAAATAATTGACCAACACTCGTAAAATTTTGCACATCAATTTTTGTTTATATTGATTTGGCCAGTTTTTATTACAATATCAATATTTGTGCGAGATTTAAGTCCTTCAAAGTAATTTTTAAAGGAATTGTTTTATGGAATCTTTCCTCGTATAATTTAGCACATAATTTAAAAATATCGTAAGAATAATTTGTGCCAAATTTTATTACAATCACATTATATTTAGGACCTTTGGGACCTTAAATCTCGCGCTGAAACAATGATATGTATGAATTTTGATTACGATATCTTTAAAACTGCTCGCTGTTCTTTTGTTCACAAAGTTTACATGAACAGCCAGCCAGTCGGCCAGACGGACATCGTTAAATCAACTCAGAAAGTGAAACGGTATACTTAAAAGTTTTTCTGACCGTCAAATTGTTTACACAAACGCATAATACCCCAACCACCTATGGTGCTGTAGGGTATAAAACAATGAAAACATATTTAGGGTACTGACACACGTATCTTTTATGTAACAGAATTCGAACAAAATATTTTGTATTTTATTCATGTAATAAATTTAAATATTTTTCTAAGTTTTGTTTTTGAATTTTTATTTTTCTAGTTTTTTTATTTTTAGTCTTTTAGTATTTGAAATTTTACAGTAACTTTTCCTGTTTACATTACACGCCTTAACAGACAGATACTATAAACTTTAGTCAAATATTTTGCTTTCCATATATGAACATATATAAATAGATTAAAGTTATTATTTTCATTTCATTAATTATGAAATGTAAACTTTATTTTTGCATAATCATCTCTTTAGTCACAATGAAAACTTTGGGTTCACTTGGTCTCAAACTTTTGTTTCTCGCCTAAAATGTATAGAATTGAAGGTAAAGAAGAGATAATAGATTTTATATTAAATGAAAGTAGCA
Source organism: Cochliomyia hominivorax (assembly GCA_004302925.2). Lineage (NCBI taxonomy): Eukaryota > Metazoa > Arthropoda > Insecta > Diptera > Calliphoridae > Cochliomyia > Cochliomyia hominivorax. Next base: position 11,945 of record PYHX02000230.1, on the reverse strand, counting down.
GCAAACAAGATTAGACTTAACTTCGTTTTCAAATAAACAATTTTATTAAGCATAAAAATAAAATTAACTTAAAATTCGGAACGGAAATTCCAAATAAATATTATTTTTTGTTATTAAGTCTACGAAGCATTAGGGATTTTTTAATTGGACTGTGGTATTAAGTAATAGAAGAGATATTTTTTTATTGTACTGATCAACCCTTTCCTGAAATTTGTGGATTTGCATTTAATTTTTTGTGTGTATCCCTGCAAACATTTTTGTTTCGATATGGCTTAGAAGAGTCTTTCAGAAGTTGAAATTCATCGCGTAAGATAACGTCAAAGTATCACAAAATTCATCTTTCGTCAAGAAAAACTGTTCCTCATCGAAGTGGCTTCCAGACTACTCAAGAAGCCACTTCTGAAAGTTACTCAGAAGTCATTTTCGGGAGTGACTTATAAGAATCTTCTGTAAGTGGATTAAAGGAGACTTCTAGAAGTGTCTCAGAAAATGCTTCAAAAGAAATTTCCAGAAATTACTGCTTAATTTTTTAAGACTCACAATAAAACATGTACCTCTTTTCCATCTGGATGCTTTTCATCGCCTTGTTGTAAATTTCACTGATTTTAAAAATCCATAAATAAAAACTTTAATTAATATTTTATGATTAAATTACATCAAAAATTATAATTTGAATTCTTTAAATTAAAGTTTGTTATAAAATTTACTTACGATTTTAGTTTTATTTCCTAATCTAATGAAACTATGATTTATGAACCACCTCATTTGTGTCTGAAAGGGGAATCATATTATTTTCGGATTGTAATTATTTAAACTTTTAAATTACAACTTAATCACAGTTCCTAATTAAAGAAAAATAATTATTCCTATAGTATAACAATACTATAATTTCCAAATGCAAAGTATTACTGAACTATTCAAATTCAACGTTGAAAAGCAGGAGCAGTTACTGTTATTCTTGTTTTCTATTATTATACAGAAAATATAGAAATTAGACAAGAAAAAATAAATAAAAACAAAAACATTTACATTTTGTTTCTGTAATTCCTTTAAAATCTTCTATGGAACTTTCAAATGACGTTTCTTTAAATTCAAGAAGACTTCGTGGCAATAGTAAATAGTTTGCTATTTAACATCAGCTATATCGGTTTATAAGCAAGGAAGTTATAGACCGATATCTGAAACAACCTCAAAATTTCGAAAATGAACACTTATAATTTCTTTTAAAAAAGTAATTGGACTTAAACCAAAATTTAATTTTAGCATACAATTGCACGTGCTTCATCACCGTGCAAAAAATTATCAAAATCTGATTAACCGGAAAAAAGTTATAGGCTATAATATGCAAAATTTTGATACACCCCAAACTCTTTGTATCATATGGGCCGCAATTTTTAAGATAATTTACTAAAATTTGTCACAACTAATTTTTTAACCATTCTTAATATATGTTATAAATTTTGTTAATATGGGTCCATATTTTGATATAGCTCCCATATAAGACCTTTCCCGGAATATGATTTATAGCTTATAACACTTTTAAATTTGAACCAATTCTTTTGAAATTTAGCACAATTGATTTTCTAGCTATTTTAAATATATGTTATACATTTTATTCGCATGGGTGCATATTTTGATTTAGCTCCCATATAAGGCTCCTTCCCGGAATGTGATTTATAGCTTATAAAACTCTTAAATTGGAACCAATGCTATTGAAATTTGACACAGTTAATTTTCTAGCTATTTTAAATATATGTTATACATTTTATTAACATGGGTCCATATAACGCCCCTTCCCGAGTAAATAAAGACCAATTCTATTGAAAGTCGATACAATTATTTTGCTAACTGTTCTGAAGATATTATATTAATTTGCCCTATATCGGTCCAAATTTTCCTATAACTCCCCTATAACGGGATTTCTTTAACATTTAAATATCAATTCCATTAAAATTTAGCACAATGATTTTTCTAACTATAATTAAAGTATATTATAAATTTGAACAATCTTGGTCCAAATTTTGCTGTAGCTCCCATATAAGACCCCTTCCCGGAAAATAGTTTTGAGCTTATAACAAGCATATTTTTTGCTTTTATACGCTCCACAGTACAAGTGATAGAGAGAGAATATTAACTTTGTCATTCTGTGTGTAACGCTAAGAATGAATTATTTCAGACCCCATAATGTATATATTCTTGCATCAAGTCAAAATCTCAGTCGATTTTCGTCAATCTCTTTGTCTGCTCACATCTACAAAAATTAACAGAGCTCAATGAAATTTGGTAGAAAAAAGGCAGTTCAGTAGAAAAATTGTAACTATATAAATTGTAACTAATTTTATGACTAATTAAGTATTTCTGTGTTATATACATTTGTGAGTATATGTGTGTCTATGGAACCTAAATTATTAACTTTACACGAATTTGTGGTGGAGGGTATTTAAGATTCGGCATAGCCGAATATAGCATTCTTACTTGTTATAATTTATTTACTATCTTTTGAACAACTCCTAGAAGAAGCATCAATACCATCAATACCAGAAGAAGATGAAGTGACAATAAGTAATGTATTTTTTTATAGATCTGCGAAAATCTTCCCACAACCCTCTACAAGTGACTATGAAGTGGCGTCCGTGAAAATTTTAACTTCTAAATATTTGAGTATAATTTAAATATATGATTTTATTACTATACGTATAACTACTTTTTGATAACTAATAATGAATTACAATAATTCCATATTAAACAAAAATTAATGATTTTCCATGATTCTTTCACGTCGTATCTTCTATTTGACTATTAATATTCCTTTTTATGCCCTCCACCATCACAATTGGTGAATAGGGTATATTAACTTTGCCATTCCGTGTGTAACGCTGAAGGGTAATCCATTCAGACCCCATAATGTATAAATGTTCTTGCATCAAATCAAAATTTGAGCCGATTTGCTATACGTCCTGTAGGCACGCTTACATCCACAATAATTGATAGAGCTCAATGAAATTTGACCTGAGTATTTGTTAGAGTCCTGAAAAGTTTTCTATTAAAATTCAACAAAATGGGTTTAGTATAACAAATGAAATAGACCAATAGCTGAGGTAATCTCTATGTTTTAGCGAAGAATTTTCGTAAATCTGTCAATTAGAAATCGACAAACTGGAATAAGATTTTGGCATAACATAAAGTTATATGTATTTCATAATTATTATATTATATTATATTATATTATATATATATTATATTATATTATATTATTATATTATATTATATTATATATTATTATATTATATTATATATATATATATTATATTATTATTATATTATATTATATTATATATATTATATTATATATATTATATTATATTATATATATTATATTATATTTATTATATTATATATATTATATTATATATATATATATATTATATTATATTATATTATATTATATATATTATATTATATTATATATATTATATTATATATATTATATTATATTATATTATATTATATATATATATATTATATTATATTATATTATATATATTATATTATATTATATTATATTATATATATTTATTATATATATTATATTATATTATATTATATATATATTATATTATATTATATTATATTATATTATATTATATATATATTATATTATATTATATATATATTATATTATATATATATTATATATATATATATATGTGGTGGAGGGTATTAAAGCTTCGCCATAGCCGAATATACCATTTTTATTTAAAATTTCTTAAACTTTTCTTTTTTTGCGTTTCTATGCAGTTTATCTAAAAATATGTAAAACTGGGAGGGGAAAATAATATCCATAGTTACATATATGTATAAGTATATATTCATCGATTCATTCATTAGTGGTTGATTGTACTCATAGTTCGTTTAGTGCCAAAACAGTAAGTATCATAAAATTTTACAACACAAAATGTTATTTTGTATTATTTTATACACTTAACAATCGCATACTTACAAATACAAATCTATATACATATATTTAAATTGGGCATAGGAGGGACTATTAAAGTATACAAATTTGATTATAGCAAAAAGAGGGGAGTAAGTGTTTTCAAATTTTTTTCTTTAATTCTTTTGCGTGTTTAGCAGGGTATTAATGTAAAAGCCACATACTTAAGCTTTAGAAATATAAAAAGGAACATTTTTTCTTTTACTTTGATAATCTTATACGAGTTAAGAAAAAATAGAAACTGAAACTAACTTTCAATAGTTATTGTTTCCATAAGAAGTGTCTCCTTTTGGGAAATACATTCATATATTCTTAGAAAATTCGGCATTAAAAATAGTATGAAAAAAGAAAAAGAAAGTATCGTACAAAAAACTTTTCAAATATTATTGCAAATTAGGGTAAAATAGTTATAAAATCGTAACAACCGTCTTGTAATTTCAGAATATTTTATTTTTATGGTTATCATAAAAATTGTATTGTTTCCTTGTTTTAATATACAATTTTGTTTAGGTTTGTAAGTATAGAAAAGTTATCTGTTTGAATAAAACTACAAAATATTCGATTACTATAAAATGATTTTCAAAGTTTTAAATAAGTGAAATAAATAAATAATAAATATGAATGCTAATATTATAGTTTTATTCTGTTTTTTGTTCCACTAGGTTTTGTTTCTACTACTTGATATTTCTCCTATGCAAATGTACTCCCGATCCAATAGTCCTCCATAAAGATTTTGTGCATATCTCTACATTGTGAAAACCTTTATATATAATACGGTCAGAATACATGAATTGTGCTTGTATTTCACCAACGTATATTATTGCGTATGCCTTTAAACCTAAATCTTAATTTCAGTCGATTTAAATACATCTGTATGTCAATTAAAAATATAATCAGAGTCAAGCTTATGATCCGAATGCAATGAAATTTGTGCAGATTGTTTGTTATTGGCCGAAACAATATCGGTCCAATTTGAATCAACAGCTATGTAACAGCTATGTATGCTACGTAGTCTACATCAAATTGTCAGTGATAAATTATTATAATACTAACAAGAATGTTTTCTTCTTCTGGAGAGTTATATGGAAATAATAGAAAAGTATGGACCGCATTGTGTTAGATTTGATTTCTGCAGATATTTATACATTACCAACGTTTTTACAAAATATGTACATTTCAAAATGATATTCGCAATTATGGTTTGCACGGATAAATCTTCATATTATTTATTATTTTGCCAAATTTTGTTAAAATCGAACATAAAAGTACCTAAATAATGATATGTGCCATTTTCATATCTTTTAAATAAAAATCAGCATTTTATTCACAAGGTTTACATGGGCAGCCAGCTAGACAGATGGCCATCATTTAAAAACGTTTTTTTCCATTGCAAATATTAGTACAAGACACATGTGGCGATACAGGTTATATGATTTCATATTTTGATGTGGTTGTTGTTTCAATATCCAATAATATATCTATATAAGTAAATGAATTTATATACAAAACAATGAACGATCCATATAGAAGTAACTTTTCTGATTTGCGTTTGTAAAAAGATACTTGTTTAAATATTTTTATGTAATTAACATTAATGAGAGACTTTTGTCATTTGAGGTAATTTCCAAAATTAATAATGTCAGGATATTAAGGATCTGTCTCTACAAGTTTTGGTACAGTATTTTCAGATTGTTAAAATTTTAAATATAAGAATCACATTATCACGTTTCAAATATTCCTTTAAATCTACTCAAATAGTTTATCAAAATAATGTATTAAGTAGTTAAGGTCTATGAAAACCTTAAAGCTATTAGATGACCAGACAGTTTTCCGGTCAAGCAGGAGTTGAATCTAACTCCAGGGTCTACCAATTTAGAACAAAAATTCAGATTACTTCTGTTTTAAAAACGTGGTTAAAACACATGAAACTTGTTAGAAGTACAATGATCATTAGTTAGTACTCATTTGTCAAGATATCTATAAATAGATAAGAAATCTCTTATGGACAGACACAAAAACGAATCAATTAATTTTTCTGTCACACGAATTGCAATAGAAAAGACTTTTGAATCTCGTATTCCTCTCTACTGGGGAATGTCGTTTCACATAAAACCTGACGTTAAACAAACACGCATACTACAAACTATAAATCGTGATAAATAACACAATGAACTTCTTAACAGACTGAACGAAATCTGTTTAGAGTGAAAAGGAATTGCATCTTACAAGGAAAAATATATAAAATATTTTTTTCATGCCAAATGAAGAGACCTAATATATCTAACGTACAGCATTGGACTTGATCACTTCAAGGCTCAAGTAGCAGTCTGGCCAAGAAACAACTGTAATTCGGCCAAGAAACTCCTTCAATTTCTAGGTACATGCAATCTTACATTGGAGGACGCAAAGCCAACGGTAGCAAATGAAAGATCGGAATGATTTTTGGATCTAGAGTCCGGAAGGTCATTTGATAACTGTATAAAAATACTGAAGTTAAACAAATAAGGGTTCTAAAACAAGTAAGAATATAATATTCAGTCAATACGAACTATTTAATACCCTACACCACATTGTTGGTTACAAATGGTACATTTTGATTTTTTGATTTACTCTTAAGTGTGTAAATTACTATGGCAATAAAATTTATAATAAATTTATGCGTTTAAAAATAAATTTTTCTAAGAGTTTATATAAGGAAGCAGAAGAAATAATGGAACGATCCGCTCACATGGATTTTGTCAGATATTTTCCTAATTTGACCAATTACTAATAAATTATCTGCGGGTTTTATGGGAACTCTATATGTGACCAATTACTACTACAATATCAAAGTATATATAAAATGTATAGCCTTAAAAGTATTTTGGAAGATGGCTTCGCATAACTTGGTTCATCGTTTTAGAATATCATTGCAATTTTGGTTAAATTGTTTTACATTAAATTTTTATTTTCTAAAAACCTCATTCCGGAGATATTTATATGAGGCCTATATGAAATAATGAACCGACCATATCAATCAATATAAACGTTTTTAACGCCCTACAAGTCGCAATTTTTCAATTATCTTAAATGAAATTTTTTAGCTTAAGCCAATTACATGTAGCTCCCATACAAATGTCCTCCCTGAGTGGGGTTTTAAGGTCATAGAAGTCCTAAATATAAAGAATATAAAGCGATTTAAACGTAATTCGACCAAAATTAATCTTTAAAAAGCTAAGCTGAATATAATCTAAAATCGATGTTCGATATTATTCGAGAGTCGGCTTATAATTTCTTTTTGCTGCGATGTAATCCAACAGACAAAATTAATTTTTAACGCATAAATTGCACATACATGTTTGTACCTTAATAATTTGCTTCACACTTAATCATAATTCTTAAAATCAAATTATACGAGGGTCTTTCAAAAATATTTAGAAGATATCAATTACGATTAACAATGTGGTGTAAAGTAGTTCATAGCCAGGCTTAAACGACTAAAATATTTTGACTTGTTTTAATTTGAATTTTAATCATTTTTGAATGAATTTTATTTCATAATGATTTCTCTTCCTTAATGAAATCTGTTATTAAGTCTGCTGTTGTTTAATGCCCAAAATCATCAATGTCATTAATTCTCAACTGTAATTTTCTACAATAAAATCCAAAACTTTTGTTAAAGAACATAATTCATATAAATTTTTTGGGTGAACATTAAAAAAAACATTCCCACAGGTATTCTATTCTAATGGTTTTGTTTGTATAACGAAAAACTTTTGTAATAAATTCAAAATCAATATACTTAAAATTTATAACCTCATTAATAGTTCAGTACCGAAGAATAGACTTCTATAAGTTTATATGTATGTATGTGTGTACATAATGTCTGTAAATGTTTATAGAGAGCACAATTCTATTCCTACACATATATAAATGTACATATAAATAGATTTATTAGTGTAGTACTAAATGTTGTTAAATATCGTTAACAAAAATTAATAATTAATAAACTCAAAAATTAAAATTATTTTAATTCGGTAGTTAATTGTATTTTAAGTAAAATAAATTTTTTGTTGGTATAAAATACATTTTTGTAGTTTAAATATACCGGATATCTCTAATATAACTATATATGTATACAAATATATAAAAAAGTCTTATATTTGGCTCAAGTATGTAGACATCATTCAAAAACTTTAAACTATACGAAACTGACTTTTTCTATTGGGTTTTTTTTTCAAATACAGTTTTTTGTTTAATTTTAATCCTTGTAGATGCTAAAGATTTGCATATATATTTGTATGTATATGAATATATGTCTATTAAAGCTTTACACTTTATTCATGCATAATAACCACAACAAACGTTTAACTCTATTTCGACACAACAACACTTGTATATACATATACGTATATCTAAAACAATAAGTTATTGCAAAAACGTTATAATTCAATATATTAAAATTAGAAGGAAAAGATGCTCCTTCGTTTTAAACTAAAAAAAATTATAAAAACTGTTTACTCAAATAAGAAGTAGGTTAAGAGACCATGGCATCTCATAGTCCGCAAACCTATATATCCGTCATAGGTTGCTTAATACATAATCCAATAAAGATTTATGAAGGTGTAGTTTCTAAAAATTGTGTAAATTTACAATAAAGATTTCCGAAATATGGGACCCACAACATCCTTATCTTTTGAGATCAGACAAGTAAAAAAGAAGTGGAATTGAAGCGTTTTTCATTAAAATTTTTAATCCAAATATTATTTAATTAATTCTTGATCAATTTATCTTTGTAAATTATGTCAGTTATTAAATTGAATGTCAAGCAAATGAATACTTTTAATCTGATTAAAATGAGTGACCAGAAAAAGGAGCATACTAAAATTATTTAATATTTACAGCAAAACCCAACTTGATCCTACAAAAAGATTGCCAAACATTCAACGGTGTGCCGTCAAATTCTTTCCAATATTATAAACCAGTACCGGGAGAACTTCTCTATTAATAGAAAACCTTGTTCACGTGAAATTCCTAAAGAAAAAAAATAGAAAGCATTTTCAAAAAGACTTCCAACACATCCGGTAGCTCAGTGCTCGATCCATTTGGTACAAAAATTTAAATCTAATGCAGGTCTAAAAGCATACAAGACTCAAAACGTACCTGACAGGAATGCTGCTAGATTGTTGCTACTTCTACTAAGAAGTTTCCTATTAAAACCCTGCTTTATCTTTCTATCATATTTGACTGATATTTGAGAGAGAATAAACATACTATACAGAAACTTAAACATTATTAAACAGGGCCAACTAACCTGTCACTAATATCGAGTTATGGTATTGTAAACTGAGGGCGATGAAGAGAATGCCTTTTAAAAAAAATTGAGGCCGAAGCCCAAATGCATAGATTTTAGATCGAGGAATTTGGTTATGAATTAAATGTATACGATATTCATTCCAATCAAAAAATATTAATAATAATAATAATAAAACTGTAAAATTTTATGTAAACTGAGGCGGTATAAATTTTATTAATTCTTAAGTTATGCCGTTCTTTCAACAAATAAGCAATATGTCTATAAACATGAAAGTAAAGTACACATAACTCTTGAGAGAAAGTTAAAGAGTTCGAATGGCAGTCGATTATAAACAGCATATTCGGGAAAGGAAAAAATACCTATAATTTTATACATAAGTTATGGTTATTAAATCAAAGTTTGCAACTTTAAACTTTGCCCTCATATACATATATGAGTACAAATACACAAACTCAAGTAGACTTAAAATAAACACACACCACCAACATAATTTTTATATTTTTTCGCATGAATATTAAACAGAGAAGTGAATGTATGAAAAGTTCATATATTTCCTCGGTCCGACAAATATTAGAAATTATTCATATGGATAACCGAGCAGCCAAGAAAAGGAGGATATTTCCGATAACTTTTAAATCAATAAATTTGCTGAGTCTAAAAATAAAAATTGGATAAGTAATCATTCCTTTATTTTCAGAAAAGTTCTATTTTCTAAATGTTTCTAAATGCAGAGTCCCTAGAACTTTTTATTATAATTTGGACTAAAAACTTTATGTTCCATTATCCTTTATCGTTAATACTTAAAACAAAAATCTAGACTTCTTCCAAGATTTGGATCCACCCCACAGTCATCATAAAGCTCCAACAACGATACTGAAATTCAAAGTTAGATTTCGTAGTCAATTTTAAGACTACTAGTTGTCGAGTTGACTGCAGACCTCGCTTAACCAACCTTCATAGGTTGAAACCGCGAAATGGAACAGAAATATCAGTTACAAAACACCAACACGAAGGTCATTGGCAGAAATTCATTTATGTCTGGAAGTCTTTGTTCTTTCTTGAAGAGTCTATGTTGAAATGTTATACATACTGACATATACGATAACATAGCAAATATTTGAACTGAAATAAATAACAGAAATGGTTGTTTCGTAACCAAACCTTCCGCACCAAACCTTGAATAGGTAACGAATATACTTCTATATAGCGGAGAATGTATCAAAAATTTCATTCTCTAATCCACCATTATTCCTAGATATTTGACCAGAGTCTTACATCGGATCTATGAATGTGAGATTAAACAATCAACATCATCTCAAATATTCCATACACTTTGCAATACTTAACCTACGAACATGATCAGCGCGGCTTAAATTGATAATAAAAAAATTGAAAATTTAAATTTAAATTTTATCTTATATTTTAGATACTTTTCGACATTTATTACAATTTCTTAATAGAATTATAATATTAAAGATTTCATACCTTTTGATCTGTTATTTAAATATAAAACGGTATTTCTATACACGTGTGTTGGTATATTTTCAATTCTATTTTCTAAAAAAAATCGTATAGAAACTAAAACCTTTATGATGCCAAACAAATACCATGATTTACTCCAGTAGCTTGATATTGGTGCGGCCAAATAAAAAAAGTTCAACTGAGCTCACGTTTTTTGGATAAAGTCAACTTTATCCATATAAAACAAGTAAAAAACATAAAAAAACAATCAAATTCAATTTGTGATATAGTCTACGGTATATGACCACTTTGAAATGGTTTTGGCATAAAAAACTTTTACTGTTACTCGAACATTTAAAAATTTTTACTTAAATTTTGAATATTGAAAAAGCAAATGTGAAGTTTCAAGTACAGTTTCAAAATAGGAAATCATATTTTCACTTAAAAGATTTCTATTTTATTATAAATAAGAAAACAATATTTATTTATAAAATGATCAAGATTTGTTATATTTAAACCGATTTAAAAGTTTTATGTTATGTTTTTGCATATGTTTATTAACATTACAGATAAAATAAATTTATGAAACCCATATCTGTAATTGAGATATCGCATAAAACATAAGAAACCCCATTATTGTAAACTTTTTAAAATGTTTGGTAATTGGAAATCTTTTCCATTATCAAAAAATCTATTTATGCGCAAAATTTCATCAAGAAAAATTGACTAATAAAAGTTTATTTCGAAAATCAAGCCAAAAACCTATTAAACAATTTCACCTCACTTTTCCGCAAAACTCATGCAACGATTTCTTATTCAATATTAGGACTAGCCGTTCGGTAGTTACAGATTTATTGCCATTTAAATTTTCGTATGATCCTAGGCTATTATTCGGAAAGTCATTATAACTTAAGTATTATATATTTGGAATCTCCGTCCAAGGCGCGCAATAGTAAGATTTGCATATAATAAATATTTGATTGCAGATTAATCGTTTTTTAGTTTTTCTAAAATCTTTTTAAATTGGATAAGAAATAAACATTTGCCATTCATTCATCACATTTTGATGACCCGCTGTAGTATCCATGCTTTCAAAGGTATAAAGCTGTTCTCCTCTGCTTTCAGCAAGTCGAATTTCCAATTAATCTATCCAGCTGATCACATTCACAGATTAATTAAAAACAAGTAAAAATA